>JAMKCH010024320.1:0-19560 GCA_023653785.1 Ophioderma brevispina | reverse complement strand
GCACCCCGTCTAAATAGCAAGCAATTTAAAAACTTGTCGCGGCGTCCGTACGGGAATTCCCCTCGCACTCACTGATCTATTATAAACGCGCACAGTGACTTCAAATTTCCGGTCACTGGTCAGGCTCGTCCAATGACTCGTCGGGGGCAAGTTGCGCTAATGAATGAAGCTTGGCCGCCACCCCAACCTTCAGCCTTCATTACTTTTGTAGGCCTAGATGGCAAATCCCAAATGTTTTTCTGATTTTTGCAGAGGTAACTGCTCTTGCATATACCTAGCTATAACAGTTGTCAAAATTGTGTTGCCCCTACGTTAAAATTGCTCTAAAATAGAGAAACAATTTGCATGGGGTCAACGCTGTGGAGGGAACATTGGACCCAACACTTCTAACTAACTCTCTCTCTCCCGAACATGAGTCTCCGGTCACCCATTGCATACCTTGTAAATTTTAACGCTATGGGTGGAACGAGAAAAATCCATATCACAAAACTAAACAACTGCATGCGAGTGTATGCATTTTTTTGACCTTATAGGACTATTTGAGTATGACCAAGTAAACCCGACAGTTGTGATTGCAGATGTTTTCAATACCTAAGGCCCAACATGGAATTCCTTTTGTTCTAAGATCAATCCATGCACACAATTCACATTCCAAATACAAGCACACACCTTGTTGCTGGCAATAGAACCGGAGGTGTATTGAGTCAATATCCCACAATGCACTGTTCTGGAAAATTTCACCTGAATAAGGTCAGTGAGCCCACAAAAATCACATAAAAACCTTGACTTTCATGCTCATTTTTTGCCCCCAAAAGGTTAGTACTTAGGGAATTTTTAGCATTATCATAAAATGTCTTGTCCAGTCATAACTTCTTGAGTTTTTTTTAGTTAAACCAAGTTTTAAATCTGGTTTTGGTCCTGTCTAAACGGGGTGGCCGGATACAACCCACATCAGCACTAGTATATACTCTGGCTGTGTGAGGAATTTATTGAGCAAAAAATAAGTGACCGGATGCCCTTTCCTGACGTCAATCCACATTTTTTTCGGCGTGGCCTAGCTTTTGTCAACCCATGCCCACAAATGTAAGGCAGCAATGTGCTGGAATGGCCGCCATTATCTCTCCAGAGCTTGACGCCTTGTAGGTAATCTTGCCCTGACAGGTAGTACTTGTTACCAGATACCAGTGCAAGGCCCTCAAAGGAATCCTGACCACTGACCACCTTTGAACCCTTTTATCCTTAAAGTACAGTATAGGTCAATGCAATGTATGTCTGGGATGGTTTTAAAACACACTCTGCATAGTAACCTTCTTATTTCTGATTTCTGCCCCATGTTTATTGCAAAATGTGTCTTTATAAAATCTAATAACCAACACACATTCCTCATTTGTCAATGGTAAAACATCCATATCGGTAGTATTTTTTTCAATAATAAAGAAAGAGGAAATTAATGATGGTACCCGTAACATTGTGTTTTGTAGTGTTTTCTTCTACTTCTTGAAAAGTGTCTAAGTCACATATACCTTTTTCCCTTCAGCTTCAGGTACCCAAGTTGGATGCCACAGTTGGAAGAGGAAGACGGTGAAAATGACGTCCCTGTCTGTTCGCACCGGAACATCCGTAAGATGTGAATTTAATTAATTAGTAATTAAAAAAAACGACACCTAGACCCACCCTGTTTCTCCAGATGGAACACCCCAACTGAGACTCATTTTACTTATTTACAGTTGGGGGTTCACTTTGCGTGAGGAATTGAGAATTTAAAATTCTACATTAAACAAATACCCTCACCTAAGGGCAAATAATGGAAAAGAATTTGTTTACTTGTAGAACTTTGAAGGGAGGTACAGACAATACACTCTTACCAACATTTTCGTGCTGATTAGGTTGTTTTCACAAGAATTTTATAAAATCATCTAACTGAAGCTGATTTCCTTTAAACCATGTTTGACTGAAACATACGCATTTTCTTCCTTGATAAGTGGAAATGCCCCAAACTACAAATAACACCCCTAGAAGAGAAATGGAACTCCCTACCATTGCCCCAGTCACACCCTGTCGGCCATTACTCTCCCCCAGTTCCGTTTTGGCCAGCCAGCTGAAACTGACGTGTCCCGATCGCGACTCCATTTACTACTGCCAAAGGAGATTATTTATTTAGACTGGTCTTTTTTTTTTATCTGGCGAATACCCTAATACTACTACCTACACTACCTTGGATATATAAGGATTATTATACTAAGGAATAAGCACTCTTGGACGGCAAATTAACGTGGATTTATACCTCGGACGGAGAGCTTTTTGTGTGTATCCTTTTTTACCGCCGTGCGGTCATGTGATAATTTGTGCGGGAAAAAGGTAAACAAAGGCCGCCATTGCCGCACGTGTTTGCATGCTTTGGATGCCTTGCTTTGTTGTGAGCCTGTTCTGTTTCTTTGTGGTTTCTACTATCAATAAAACAGTTCTATATGGGTGAGTGTGTCATTTATTTTATATATGCTTGTTGTGTATTTAATAAAATATGTTGAAACTGACTTAGAAAAATTTCTTTAACCGTTTGTGACTCAGTTACCGAGACGGTTTCTTAGTCCCTTCGTTTTCGTGTCGGGAGTCCCTCCACGGCACGCTCTAATTTTTCTTGATCTGTTTTTGGACACGCGCCGGCGCTCCTGCGGAGCAGCCACCGTGGCTTGCTTCCGCGGGGGCTTCGTACCCGCCGTAGCAGACCTTTACGGGTCATGCTGCGCCCCCGTACGTTGCCTACCCACCCCAGTCGGGCTGAACTGCTGGGGTGGATCAGTCTGGTATGGTTTTTCAACCGGGGCTCCTGCTTGCGGGGGCCCCACCGGGCTATGGCTTCACCGCGCCTCCACCTTCGGCTGCTCAGCCGTTGGTACCAGGTGCTGGCGGGGTGGTGACTCCACCGCTCTCGAGCGGTGCTGTCACCTCGCTGCTGCAGCAACCTTTCACCCTCATAGGGGGTGGTGGTTCTGCGGCGGTACAGCCTGGTACCGGGGCGGTGTATCCCACTCTGCGTGCCTGTACTTAGCCTATGTCGCTATGTGACTCTCTTCGCGGGCCATATGGCTCGCGGCTCCGGGAGTCGTTGGAGTTTTCCCCCCCCGCCTTTTCGGCGTAGAGTTCTACCCTTTTCATTGCGACCCACCTCTCGTATGGAGGTGTCTGGATTGTTTCTCCGCTGTCGTTGGCGTTGATGATCAATCCGTATTACCGCGACTCCTCTCCACTGGGGGAGCGTCGCGCGGGGGTTGTTTCTCTGCCTCTGTAGGCGTCGATTTTCAGCCTCAACCTATGGGACTTGTCTCCTTACGGGGATGTCTCTCAGGGGTTGTTCGTCCGCCTTCGTTGGCGTTGACCTTCAATCTCTAGCGCCGCGACTTGTCTCCCTTGTTGGGATGTTGCGCCGCTCCGGCTCTCGTGCCTCCCCTCGGGGACGCCGTAGATCTCGGCGGTACTCACGGGCCTCCTCAAGGCTTCTTCTGGGCAGGGTTCCCCCGCGGAGCGGGCGGACCTAGCCTAGGTAGCTTCCACTCCTTCCTCGGTTTGGTCTGAGGTGTGAGCTATCTCCGCCTATATGGTCCTGGGTCGCCGCGGTTCCCGTCGTTGCTCTGGCTTCTGCATGGCTCCTTTCTCTGCAGGACTCCTCCTTCGTCGGAGGTGTCTAGTAGGGGTAGCTCCCGCCCTGCCGTTGACTGGCCTAGCCTGCCTTGGCCTGGGGTGTGAGGCGCTTCCTGCCATGCTATCGCCTGTTGCTCTGTCGGGGCCCGGACCTTAGCCTGGGGTGTGAGGCGCTTCCTGCCATGCTATCGCCTGTTGCTCCGTCGGGGCCCGGACCTTAGCCTCTATGCACATGGCCCCCCGGCCCTGCTGTGGTGCTTTCGCTGCTCGGGCTCCCTCGTTTTGGGGCTCGACTAGCCTAGGACCTGACGCGTCCCTTCTATGGGCTGTTTAGCTCTGGGTCGCTGGTGCTTCCGTCGCCGCCTCTGATGGCGGCCGACTATTGATGCCACGGTGTACAAGCGCCTTCGGGTGCCACCGCGGGTCCTTTAGTATGCATACCTTCGGAGTCGTAAGGCCTTCGGCCTTGGCTAGTTCGGCGCTAGGCCTTCTAGGCCTTGGTGGTCCTTGCCCTCTAGCTCTGGCGGTAGCCCCTGCTGCCTAGCCTGGTCCGCCGTCTCTCTCTGAGAGACTCGGACCTTGGCGTTGGTCAGCTCTGCTGCTCCCCTCGTTGGGGCCTAGTGATCATTGGCGTCTGGTGTTAATCTCCGTCTCCCTTCGGTGAGACTAGGCCGTGTATCCTGGCCAATTGACTTCGGCCGGGATACTGGTCTCTGGGTCTTTGCCCCCGACTTCCTCTGGGAGTTCGTAGCCCATGGTCATGGCGGTCCTATCGGGCACCCCTTGAACGGTGCCTGAACTGCGCTGACCTGGGCCTTGGGCCTTCGTCGTCTAGCCTTTGCTACTCGACTCTGACCTTTATCTCCCTTTGGGACTACCGGCTTGGTTCTCTCCATGCAGCTCTGCTTGGCCTTTGTCGGGGCCTAGCCTGGCTTAGTCTGGCCTTTGGCCTACGGCTGACTGCCCTTCTGCTTGGTGGGCTAAGGCCCACGGGGGTTGAGGCCCACGTCTGTGGCGGCTTAACTTTGGCTCCTGTCGGGGTCTATCTTAGGCCGGCCTATCTTAGGCCGGCCTAGGCTGGGGTTAAGGATTTTCTCCTTCCCCTCTCGGCGTTATCCCCTGTATTAGGGACTTGGACCTTGTCTTGGCTGTTCACCTCGGCCCTTCCGTCCTCACTCCCGTGCGGACACGAGATCCCGGCCTTCTCCGAGCCGGCTGGCGCCCTCAGTGGGGCCTAGCCTGTTTGGGCCGGTTCTCGGGCCTCGGTCATTCAGTCTAGGCGCTGGTTCTTTTGTTCCCGCTTTGGGCTTCGGCTCCCACCCAGGTGGATGCCTCTACCCCTCTTGGGCTCTGTTTGTCGCCGGGCGCTGTCGGTTAGGTCCTGTTTGTCTAACCTTAGCGGTGCCCAGGGCTTACTTCTCGCCCCTTGGGCTAGCCCTTGAGGTCGTTTGACTTTTGCCTAGATGCCACCCACCCTGGGCTGGTGTCTTGACCGTAGGCCCCTTCTCCTCTCGTCCTGGGAGCTAGGGGCTGCCTCGACAGTTCTCACGCGCTCCTCGCTTCGGCCGGGGGCGCTGTGACACACCCCCTGGGCCTCCGCTCCTTGAAACGCTTGGCCCCAGGCTTCGAATTACCTAGGTGCACACATGCACAGGTGCATGTAACTTTCTTTCTGTTGTTACAGGCCCAAAGAATTAGCAATGATTTATTTCACTTTGAGCAAGATTAAGTCATAAATTAGCACATAAAATATTATAAATTAGTCTAAGTAATACAATATGGGATATACCTGGTTTGTGTGCATAACTGGTGTGTATTTAGCAATTAGAATTCAAGAAAACCGCGGAGAATGTTCTGGATTTTACTTGAGACTAGGAGATCAGACTAGTCTAACTCAAGGTGAGCTGTGTCTGGCTATATATGGCGCCCTACTGTATCTACAGGCACAGTGCAGTGTGTGGGTGGGTGATGGCTAGAACATTCTAATATGGGACATTGGCGCTGAATACCAGAAATTATGATGTAATGGGACTAGATTTAGCACATGAACTCATAAGAGAGGACCAGATCCTCTAGTATTGTTTGAGAGGATATAAAAGTCTGTGAGAGAAATGAGTCCAGAGTTTTCATACCATCGTGCCCCAAGTTATTAGCAGAGTATCACAACATCATTACCCAGGCGAGTTTTCATCATCGTGCTCCAAGTTATTATCAGATGTTTCCAAGTTGCAGCGTCAGTAATCGCAGTCAAATATAGTATTCTGTAGTGGACATTTTCATAGTCTCAGCTCCAGTAAGTTTTGGTCCGATTGTGTAGCGCGTCTTCCGGTTTCCTTATTTCGTGCCTCTTAGTTATCCAAGGATAACAAGCTACAGCACTTTTGGACTTTAATTTAGTCGACCTCCGAGCTTCGAGTCATAGGATCTGGTTTTCTTCGTAAGGACAAGTCGTCCGTGGACAAGTCCCACTCTTGGAAATTGGGTTTTGCACTGGAATATTCGCCAGGACACTCTTGCAATTTCGGCATCTTAATTGTAACCAACCTCGCTGCAGCCACGCGTCGCGGCACACCCACCAGGTAGTCAGTTTGATTAGTCCATAAATTCACAACTTTTTTAAGATTGATCTTGATTAGTGATACCCAATCGATGTTTGAATGAGATTGATTTAAACACAACACATTAAAATAAATACTTTTTTTCAAAATTTGGTAATCTTTCACCGTGTAATTGTCTAGTTATTCAGCAGGAGTTTGGAATCCATATGTTTGAGGTGGTTTTGGCCTGGGGTCAAGGTTTACCGTAACACTGTGCATGAAAAAAACTTTTGTATCATGCATGCACATGTGGCATGTAAATTTTAAATTTTGTGAATCCATAAAATAATGCAATTTAGCATTTCATTAAAAGTCATTGACTGTCAAAAAATAAATTTGAGCCACTTCATGTCCTAAATGTACAGAGTCTGTTTGAATAAAGGTTAGCATTAGCAACCATCCAATTTTACTTACTGTGGCATGTAACTTCACATTGTAAGCATGTATGTTTTAAGTTTACATGCACAGTGCACGTAATTATAAAATTTGTAATTCAAGCCTGCTTTGCCCGGGGTGTACTCCCGTCTCATCGGAGGTCTGTCAGGGCGGGTTTCGTCCCCTCTTCCTGCGGTCACCAGGCTCCTGTTCTTTGCTCTGCTCGACCACCCTCTCACTCGTGGGTTACCCCCTCGCCTGGCTCCTTAGGGTCATTCTTACTGCCGTGCGTGTCTTTCGTTTCCTGGCTGAGTTTTTGCAGCCTTGATCTTGCTTGTGCCATTCTTCTTTGGTATCTCTGGATTCTTTTTGCACGTTCGGGTTCGGTTGCTTTCGGCTCGCCGTCTAAAGATAGCTTGCGATCCTGTGAGCCCTTGACGTGGCCTACCTCACCCGCTTGTTCCGATTTGGGGGATCTCTGTCCCCTCCTGTCGGGTCGGTCATCAGTCCTTGACCTGGACTTCAATTCGTATAGGAGCCTATCGCTCCCAGGCGGGCATGCCTCCGGGCGTTTTCCCCGCTTTGAGCCATCCATTCTATGTCTCAAGTTTTTGGTTGACGAGTTAGTTACTCCCACTTCTTCTCTCGATACCCTGGTGACCACATCTGGTCGTATCTGGTCCGGTCGGGTCCCGTTCGGTCAGTGTGTGACTTGGGCCCCTCACAGGCTGGACTTTGTCCTCTTCCCCCCTTCTGACTCGACTTTTTCTTTTTTCGCTTTCCGAGTGGGATAATCGGGTCAGGAACCGGCTGGTTTTTCCATGGCCACCACACCTTTTGGAGACGGCCCTTTCTTTTCCGTATCCAGAGTTGGTTGCGCGGCTAGGTGTTCTGCCTCCTCGATATCGAACTGTCCGTTCCGTTCAGAAGATCCTTGGGTGTCCTAGTTCCCGTGATCATTCTGTTCTTTCTCGACCTTGCACCCTCCTCTGTTTCAGGTCGCCACTGCTGGGGTTCCCGCTCGAGCATTCTCGAGATGCTCGAGGCAATCTCAATAACTTCCCAGAGTATCTCGATATCTTCTCGAGCCTCTTGGAAGCTTCATTTCGGGTCGCCCCTTTGGGCTCGACCCGACCCGTACTTCCGGAACTTCCCTTTATCCCCTTCTCCTGGTAGATTTCTTAGGGTTCTTCCCACTTCGTCTACCGTTCGAAGCCGATCGGGAAGTGCTCTCTGACTGCCTGACCGCTGATCCGGCACTGATGCTGTGATTCCTGGTTTATCAGAGGATTGCCTCGGTCATCACTCGGTAGTTCTGTCCGCTTCCGAGTCGAGGCCTGGTTGTCGCCCCTCCTATCTCTCTCCCTGCTTTGTCAGCCGTGGGGTGAGACTTTTCACTTACTTTACGGCTTGGTTAGCAAACTCAGATCGTCCATTGTCCGGACTTTTTTGGTGGCCTAACTCAGCCATCCACATTGGAGGTTGTTTGGTTTCATCTTCGATGACGTTTTCATTCCCATTAACTCCTGAAAGGTGCGTGTTTCCGGTCCCCACTCGAAAGTTAGTTCCCTCTTTGGGATCTAGTCTTTATCGGCAGATTTCTTGGCGTAGCCCCCCCGATTGTCCCCGATGGTGCGGCATCGCTCCTAGTTTCCTCTGCCTCTACTACAACAACTTTCGGGGTCGCCTCCTCCGGTTGAAAATATCGCTCAGGAGATTCTTTCTTTCTCCTCTTAGCTTTTCCTCCCGGGTCGGGATTGGTTTATCTCCAAACGCCTCCACGAAAAAAAAGCGCCGAAAAAAAAAAAACCCCCCCCCACCCTCTCGTTCAGGCTGGTTTTTATCCGCTATCCTTCATCATCTCTCTCCCCCTCGGGTCACTACTCAGTCTCTTCCCCGTTGGGTTCGTCGTGGTGTGTTACGTTCGTCGCCGCTCGGTACCCGTTCGTCCGTTTTTGAGTAGGGCTTCTCCTGTCCCTCTTCTTTACGCTGGGTCGGCCCTTGATTTCAATTTGAGTACTCGAGTCTTGCGAGCCTGTGAAGCCTTATTCTTTGCCATTGCCTCGAGGGCGCTCTCAGCCTTTGTCTGGGGCCTCCTGCGCTCTCCCGTCTCCTTCAGAGTTTTTCTTCTCGCCTATTTCCTTAGGCTTGATCTTTCTTTGTAGGAATCTCTGCACTGGCTCTGTTCCAAAAGACTTTGCCCAGGTCATTTAAACACAAGATAAAGAGTGTCGAGTGCCTATGCTCACCCTGTGTAATGCCACCCTTTAGGTGAGTTTTTCTGTGCCCAGGCGTTTTTTTTTTGGAATCTAGATTCCATATGTTTTCATGCCCTGGCGTTTTTCGTCCAACCTTTGGCTGCACCTTTCGCCCCGCTCTCTGAGACTATTATGTCCCACCGCACACCCCTCCGACTAGTATGAGCTAGTCGGGTGTTGATTGAAAATATTCTTTCAACAAGGTTAATGCTATGTTTCAGTCAACATTGGTTTTAAAGGAAATCACTCAGTGTAATGATTTTATCAAAAACATGTTTATGTTTTATAAATCAAATAACTGGCCTGATTCCTTTTCCCATGTTGATTTCCCACTCCGTCCCTACCCCACACATAATATTCGTGCGTCTGTGTGGGCTTTGGGCCAAAACGAGTTCTAAGACAGGAGAGTAATTGCCGCAGGGTGTGACCTGGGGTCACTGGTAGGGACGTTCCAATTTCTCTTTAGTGGTTTTATTTGTATTTTGGGGGCATTTCAACATTCGCAAGAAGGAAAAATGCATAAAATCGCCCATTCAGAGAGTTAACACTTCTTTGTTACTTCATCTACTAAACCTTTAAAATCATAAGCCTTTCATGCAGCACACCAAAACTCGTCAATGATGGAACATCACTTCACCCAACCAGCGTTCCGGCAAAGGACACACAGGACAAAAACGAAAATGCAGAACCAAATCCTCCCCTAAAAAGTGATGATAACAGTCCAACTTACATGGAAATAAGTACGACTACTAGATCACAGACTTCTATCCCGCACACGGTCCCCCAACCATCGATTCCCCTCAACCCCCGACTAAGTGGACGTCTTCCGGGAAGAAGTAGTAGTTAAATGTGATGTTTCAGTGAAAATAGTGGGGGTGAACTGTGTGCAAAAAGTAATAACTGCACAGAGTTGTGAAATGAATTGTCTCCGAAGCTTTTTCGGGTATTGTCGAAGGGAGTCTAACTTAGACCCCGGTTTAAACTTCAGGGGTGGTCCCTTCTGCATGGTTGAATCTGTGTTGCTGGGATTATCCATCAGCGTTCCATGACTCAATACACCTCTGGCACAACCCATCCATGAGAATTTTTTTACCTATTACATTAAACTTTCAGAGTACACATTGAAAGATGAAAGACGAAAGAGGGTCCATTCATCTAGGACTACCTTGGTTTTAAACACAGGTTTAAAGTTAGAACTTTCCTTTGAGAATAACCTATTTTGTCCACGGCTAGCAATTGCAGAGTAAACCAGACTGCAAATATCCCCCTACATAAAACGTTAAACACCCTCCTAGCCAATAATACACCAAAACATCAAGGTCCATGCCGATTCTAGGATTATTGTTCAGTTCCTCTAGACACTACAGTCCATATTTTGGCAGCTGAGCGCCCCTTTCTTTGATGACCCACTGTCCTTGCTCTTTTTACAAGTGCCATATCCAGATTTGTTCTCTCTGTTCCTTTTTGATTCCAAGCTTACTAGTAAACCTATATATTCTATACTGGGTTGAGGAAAGACTTTTACCAATTCACTCTGAACTGCAACGAACTGTTTTCATATATTTCTTTGTCATGAAAATTTTCTCTCTTGGTTGAATTCAGTCATGGCACCATTTTGCTGTGTTAACTCAAGAGCATTTGCCAACCAAACCATTATTTTGAAAAGCACGCTTTAAAACCAATTATATTTTCGTTACAATGGGAGAGAGGGGTGAGGGAGATTTAGTTTTTATATCAATGGGGCCAACAGATATGTATTCCGTCCGGGCTAAAAAGGTATCACCTGGAAGGAAAGTTTAATCTCATGTGGTTTTTCTAGATTCAGAATTTTAATGAGAATAGAAATGTTTATTAAAAAGGCAATCCTGAACCATCCTCAATATAGGGGGTTATTTCCGGGTGTCAAAATAAGAAAAATCATTATGGTCGCATACGAGACCAAATAAGATATTCTGACCGTGTATTGACCTAAGAATTAAGCTTATCAGGTATTTAATAATGTACTTGATGTAGTAACGATACTAGGGTACATAAGTTGTAGGGTCCTAAATGCCCCCCCTTATGAATAAATACATGAAATAATTGCTTAAAATATAACAAATCCACACATTAGAGGAAGAAAGTAATTTGTTCAATCCAGAACAGTAGTTTAAGGGATAGTAGAAGGTCTGGTGGAGGTATGGTGAGGTGGCCAAATGCAGATTTTGGGGTGGCAAAACCATGGGGGGGGGTGCACTTCAATATGTGACTTTATGTGCCTACCAGATGGTACGAAAAATAGCTTTCAGTGTGGAAGGAAAGTTTATCTCATGTGGTTTTTCTAGATCAGAATTTTATGAGGAATAAGAATATGTTAGGTAAAAAGCCCGAATCCTGAATGCATCCCCTAAATAGGTGGGTTATTTCTGGGGGGTCAAAAAATAAGAAAAAATCATTATGGTACATACGAAGACAAATAAGATATTCTGACCGTGTATTGACCTAAGAATTAAGCTTATTCAGGTATTTAAGTATAATGTACTTGATGTAGTAATGACACAAGGGTAAATAAGTTGTAGGGGGTCACTAAATGATATCCTATAAGGACATACACTGAAAATGCTTAAAACATACAAAAATACCACAATTCTAAACAGTAGTTGATAGATAGTATATAGTTAATCTGTGGAGGTCTGGTGAGGCGGTTAAAATGCAGTATTTTGGGGTTGCAACCCATGGGGGGACTTCAATATGCGAATTATATGTGCCTACCAGATGGTACGAAGAAGGGGTCATTGAAGCTTTATGTGGATATTATGAAAAAGGGGCGTCATTGGTTGTAGATTGAAGTGAATGGGGGGTCATTGGGTGTCAGTTGGATGTCAAAATGGGTTCAAGGACAGGCAGTTGATATCCACAAAGATATGGGAGCACCCACCATCACCACCACCACCCCACCAGGATAGCATTATACTGACTGCATGGTCCACCTCATTATCATTACAAATTTGGTTGCAAAACATTACCATTTAACTAAACAATTGGAAATTGTCTATAGCTATTTGTTGTTTTGCAACCCCACTGTTTCACGTGATAACAAAAACTGTTCGTGTGTGTGTGTGTGTGTGTGTGTGTGTGGGGGGGGGGGTGAGTTAAAGTGACAGGAGGAGATTTTTTAGGATATGAATTTCTCTCAAATTTCACTGGATCGGCTGTAGACCACCAACCGAGAACGTTTGGAAGGTTTTTTGGACAAAACAGGTGCAAAAGAAAACCGGAAAGCCTTGTTTTGAACTTGCCTGTTATCGTAATCGTTCCCCATAGAAAACCACGCTTTGGCTTTTGTCGTGCACGCAGACAGAAACTACCAAATCATCATCTATTACATAAAGACGGCGTATTCAGCTTATTCACTTCAGGTGGGATCTAAACATGCGTATAAGCATTCCAAATATGTAAAAACCTAGGTTTGAGAAAAATTGGAGGCGCTTTTTTCTGGAAATCTTCATGTCTCTTTAAGAAATAATACTATATAATACATATAATGACAAATAAGATCAAACAAACCTGTAGTAACCTCCGAATCGAGTTTATTTATGTATTTAAAGGGACATAATGGCATGAAAAAATTGACATAATGATTAGGACCCTTACTGAAATCACTTCCACGAATTTGAAAACAATTTGCATTCTGTAAAAACAGTAAAAACAGGAAGAGTTCCAGGGGGGTGGCAGTTTGTGGCAATTTCTGGAACAGGAAAGCAAGGTGTTTACATCCCTGATAGAATTTACAGTGTATCTAGCATGTTTTGCGACACAATTCAAAAGCATTCAGACCGGGATTTAGGCATTGTACTTTAGGCTTGTATAAGATTTTGATCTGGCAAGTGAAAGATGGATTAGCCGGGATTAGCACATATACAATAGCAATGGTATGTGAGCGAATGACAACATGCTTTTCAAGTTTGGTAAATGCTGGCAGTAATGTCAGCATCCTTGTTCCAGAAATTGCCACAAACTGCTGCCTCCCCTCTGGAACTCTTCCTGTTTTTTACTGTTTTTACAGAATGTAAACATCCAAATTGTTTTCAAACTCTTGGAAGTGATTTCAGTAAGGGTCCTTTTCATTATGTCAATTTTTTCATAACATTATGTCCCTTTAAGTATTAAATGCTTGATGTAGTAATGATATGACAGTGATTAAAGCGGTGGGGGGGGGGGGGGGAATCCACACCCCTTGTGAAAAATACATCGGAAAATTACTTAAAACACAACTAACTATTGTTGGTTTTTTATGAAATTTTTAAATCTTGGACAAAAGTATTATTACATAATAGGTGATAATCAAAACTAATTTAATTTACATTCGGCACGGATATATAGGGTCTGATGCAGGAGGTTTAGTTTTAGTTTATGGTCCCTTTTACAATACAAACATTTGATACAGCGCTTTATCAATTAAGGTCAAAGAGCTTTACATATAAAAATGACAATTTAGCGTATAAATATGGAATGCCTCTCCTTGAACCCCATTTTGACATCAAACTGACACCCAATAACCCCCCAATTGCTTCAATCTACAACCAATGACCCCTTTTCTCTCACAATATCAACATAAAAACTTCAATTACCACTTTTATCTATGAAACATCCCACACCCTGAAAGCTATTTTCGTACCACCTGGTAGGCATATAAGACAAATTTATATTCAAGTGCCCCCCTCTATGGGTTGCCACCCAAAATACTGTATTTATACCCTCTTGCAACATCCCAGACCTCCAGAGATTGAACTATTTACTATCATCTGAAACGTAATGTTCCGGATTGACAAATTAATATTCCTAACCTGGGGTAGCTTTTATTTTCAGGATTTTAAGAGATTTCTTAATAGGGGGGATTTAGTGACCCCCTCAAACTGCCTTGTAATAATTCCTACATCAAGTACATTATAACTTAATACCCGAAATCTGTTCAATTATTATGGTCACTAGACGGTCAGTTATATTTATTTGTCTTCTATGTACTTATAGTATTTCCCCCCCCCCCGAAATACCCCCCATTTGGGGGGGGGTGCGTTCAGGAAGGCGGGCTTTTTACCTAACAATATTCCTGATTAAAATTTGATCTAGAAAAAACCCATGAGATAAACTTTCCACTTCCACACTGAAAGCTAGTTTCGTACCCTCTGGTAAGCGCATATAAGTCGCTATGAATGAACCCCCCATGGTTTTGCACCCCAAAATACTGCATTTTGCCACCTCACCAGACCTCCACCAGACCTTTTACTAGCTTTTTGTCCTGAAACTACTGTTCTGGATTAAACAAATTACTTCTCATGTGGTTATTTTGTACTATTTTAAGCAATTTCATGTATTTCTTAATAAGGTGGTCTTTTATGACCCTAAAGTTATTTAACCTCGTATAGGTACTACATCAATAATATACTCTTAAATACTGAAGAAGCTTAAATCTGGGTCATTACGCGGTCAGGATATCTTAGTTGTCTTACTATGTACCATAATATATTGATTTTTCTTCATTTGTTGGACCCCCGGAAAACAACCCCCCTATCATCGAGGATGCGTCAAGATTCGCCCTTTTTACCTAACATATTATTCTTCTCATAAACATGCTGATCTAGAAAAAACCAATGAGATAAACTGTCCTTCCAGGTGATACCTTTTTTTAGCCCTGGATTTGATCAGTGGACTAAAAAGGGGTTGGACCTTCCAGCACGCAGTTTCCACTTATGAAGGGGGATGCGTCGACAGCGTGAACGTGGACCTAAAGAAGTTGGAAAGTTGGTGCGGTGACAGCGAGAAGATTTTACAGGCAAACAGACGGCGGCGACAGCGGCCACAGCGATGATTTCTAGCCCACTGGTACGAGTTTAGGACTGACTAGGGACTAATGGAGATCTTATCCATTAATTCAAAGAATTGGTTAAAAAACTTGTGCAAGTTTATTTTAACGGTTCAGAAACCAAAAGCGTAATTATCCCATTACTGTACGCCATAAAATCATAGGCAGCTCTTTGTTAGTAACATTATATGAAGTATTCAACAATAGCTGCCGTATGCTTTTTCCCTATTGCAGGTTGTATTGTGGGCTATATAAATTCACGGATATTTAATGACCTTTGCATCGTCGGGGTGGATTAAGGGGGAGGGCCCGATTTAAGCATATAAAGTTTTAATTTGATAGAATGGACTTCATCCCAAACCCCATCTATTTTTTAGTGAACTTCGGCGAATTGAAATCTTTGAAGAACGACACATCCAAGTTCACCCTTGATTAGAAAATTTATCAATGTTACAAACTGTTCAATATACGCAGTTTATCATTACATATGGTTGAAATTAAGAGGGATATCTTTTTAAGGAACGACCCAACTTCACCGTTATTGGTTAAAGTTTGCGTTGAAGAATGATCAACTTTCAGGAAAACAGTTAGAGGTGCATTGCATGACCTAATACAGCACTGACCTTGTAAAGGTTAAAAACGATTCAACTTCATCCTTACTTGTTTTGGAAACACATTAAGAATGACTTGGCAACGGCGAAAGCGCGAAATAAAAAAAGTCGGGACGAGGTGCGTTTTATTCAGTCTGGTTATGTCCAATTGCGAATTTTTTTTTTTTTTTTTTTTTCCTACGATGCAGTAAATTAGGTTTAGAAAATTTTAATTGCGCGGGTGTTTAAAGAACGATTCAAACTTCACCCTTGCTTGTGTTTAGAAACAGCAATATGTTTAAAAAACAGTTTAAAGATTGGCCGTTTTGTAACCATAGATTTTATTAAGAAGGATTACTTTAAAGAACGACCCAATCTTACCATGTAAAACATTTTCTGTGCAGGGTTGTGTTTAACGAACGATTCAACTTCACCCCATCTTCACCCTTGTTTAAAAACCTGCTCAATGTTTACAAAAACGTGTTCCATATATATACTGGGTGATTACATAATGGTTTATACATTTAGAAGGATATCTTATAAAAACGACCCCATCTTTAACTGGTAAACAGTTTATTTACGGGTTTTAAAGACACTCCACCCTTGGTTTGGAAACACGTTAAGAATGATTCACTGAGAAGGATCATGACTTGAATCTTTGAAGAAAGACCCATATTCACCTTTGTAGAAAACATGATAAATGTTTAAAAAAACATGTTCAATATCTAAAGTTTGTGATTATGGTTTATATTAAGAAGGCTATCTTTAAGAACGACCATCTTCACCTTTATTGGTTTTTAGAAACATGTCAATTGCCGATGCCAGTAAATTATGGTTAGAAACATTTTACTTGCGGGTAAAGGAACGATTCAAACTTCACCCTTGGTGCTGTTTAGAAAACATGTTAAATGTTTTAAAAACATGTTTACTTTTGCCGTTTGGGTTTACATATGATTTATATTAAGAAGGTTACTGTAAAGAACGACCCATCTGTCACCATGTAAACATTTTTTTTGCAGGTCAAGAAAGATTCAACTTCACCCATTTTCACCCTGGTTTAAAAAAAACATGCTCATGTTAACAAAACGTGTTCAATATCTACAGTTTGTGATTACATCTGGTTTATATTAACGGGGATATCTTTAAGAACGACCAATCTTCACCTTTATTGGTTTTTGAAAACATGGTCAATTGCGATGCCAGTAAATTATGTTAGAACACATTTAATTGCGGGTTAAATTAAAGAACGAGTTAAACTCCAACACTTAATTGCGTGTCATTAGAAACCATGCTCAATGTTAAAAACCATTGTTCAATATTTGCAGTTTATGTTTACATTAAGGTTTATATTAAGAAGGATATTTTAAAGAACGACCCTCTCCCTTGTAAACATTTTATTTGCGGGTTTAAGAACGAATTCCATCTTCACCCTGATTGGTTTTGAAAACACGTTTAAGAATGATTCTACCTTAGACGGATTCCTTCAATTGAATCTTTGTTTACCTTAACCTTGTGTGTTTTATTAATGATTGAGTATTTGTTTCTAAAGAACGGGTTCCCAAAAATTATTAATTTTGACAAGAAAATTGCATGGTAACGTTGTTTTCTAAAGGAAGGTAATAATGGATTTTACCGATGTGGTAAATTATTTTTAGAAAATTTTTAATGCGGGTTAAAGAACGAATTAACTGCGATGCGAGTATAAATTATGTTTAGGAAACATTTTAATTTTGGGTATGAACGAAACTGTCACCCTGCTTGTTTGGAAAACGTTCGTTTATTGTGTTAAGACAAATAAAATGATTAAAATATATTAAGGTATGTTAAATGATTAGAGTTTGCTTGTTTAGTCGTTATAGCACAATGTTAATTGATAAGAGTTTGTGTTCGTTTTTGTGTTAAGGATAAAAATAATAACAAATATCAACCGTATTGTTCAGAAAAAGGTTAAGTATGGCGATTCGGGAAATGTTTGGAAAACATTAAATGTTTGGAAAACATGTTATATGGAAATTAGAATGACTCATTTCACCGGTCCAGTTTCGGATTACCGAAAGTTTTATAGATGCGACCAAAACACAATGAAATGAGCGGAGTCGCGTGGTAACTTGAAAATAATTGATGACGTGATGAATGGTCGCCGCCGAATTTGCATTTCTGCGTGATTAGCTTGAAAATGAATTAAAAATTGACTATAATAAAAATCCGCAAGATCATATTTTTACTCGGCACCTGTATGAAGGATACATTTAAAGGACCGAAAATACGATTACTATTAAAAAAGATGTCTCTGCCCAGATTAAAATAGCTTAGTTAGCTTTGGATGTCGCCGATGCATCAGTAAACCCAACCTTCGCGTTCCGAAAGCTGTGTTGGATCAATTAGCTTGGCAGCCAAGAATGAGCAAACATCTGCAGTATTGCGATGTCGCCGGTGTCGCCGCTGCACGTACAGGCAACAGCCACAACTTCACACTCGGTAAGAGGAAGAGAAAGCGATGTCATACTAACTTCATGCAAAGGTAACAAAATCCCAAAAAGTATTTTTTTTTAAATTTAAAAAACAACGGGGAAAAAGCCAAAATTAACCGAAATAGTACAAATCGAAGCTTCACATCTAATTAAAAACTCGAAAACGTTTCATGGGTGAAAAACAAAACACAACTCGTATGAAAAGAAAAAAAACCAACGGACAAAAGGCATAATAATTAACCAAAATCGTAAAAACCAAAAAACAGCAATCTAAACTTTCAAATGTTAACATTTTTCCCCATGGCCCATTGATAAGCAAGCCCACCCGAAAAGGAAGAAAACCGAAAATTTCCATCACAAAAAATCTAACTTATATAAAAAACAACGGGAAATGGCAAATAGCCCAAAACAGTGTACAAATCTAGCTCAAAATTGTATAACAAAACCCAACTTTATTGAAAAAAAAAAAACAAGAGAAAAGGTCAAAATCAGCCAAATCGTAAAAATCACAATCTTAACATTTAAAAACTTGAACTATTTCCTTCAGGGCCCACTTGATAAGCAAGCACAAGAACAAAAAAAAAACTCCTAAGTTTTGGGGTGGTGCCCAGTCGCCGCCGGCCGCTGTCGCCGGTGCCCGTGTAAAACCATAGATTCACACTCGATGTATTACGCCATAACAATAATCCCAACTTTTATTTTAAAAAAACAACAACGGGAAAATGCAAAAAAATAGCCCAAATAGTGTAAAAATCACGCTCAAAATAGTTAAAACTTGAGCAAGCTCAATCTAAACTAAAACTCAAACGTCTGGTGTAAACTAAACTCCCAACTTTATTGAAAAAGGACAAAAAGACAAAATTAGCCAAAAGTTATCGGGGAAACGGGAAAGGCCAAAATTAGCCAAAATTAGTAGAAATCAAGCTAAAAATAGAACAAATCAAGCTAAATAATGGAACAAATCAAGCTAAAATAATAAACCAAATCAAGATCAATCTAAATTAAACTCAAACGTTCGTGGTGTTTAAAACAACATTATGAAGAAAAAACAAGGGAAATACCAAATCGTAAAAAAACAACTAAATTTAAATCAAATGTTCATGGTTTTCTTGTTCATGTCATATTTAAATTGAAATAAACTATATCCTTATGTTCTTCATTAGACACAGGTATCACACCCAGGAGGTACAGCTTTGCGCTGTCGCCGTTGCCTGGGTTTTTAAAAAGGTTTGGCTTCGCGGCTGTCGCCGTTGCGGGTTTTTCAAAAGGTTTGGCTTGGCTGTCGCCGTTGCCTGGGTTTTTAAAAAGGTTGGCTTCCGAGGAGGTTAATGTGGTAGGGTATTCTAAAGTTAGCCATTAAACTACACGCATCTAGATGTGAAGTTGGTAATGTTGTGCATAATAAACACATCGTGATTGAACTTAACTTTTATGTAGATCTGTATAATCTTTTCAAACGTTCAGTGGCATGGACACTATACATGTAACCTCAAAGATAGTTAGGATAATGGTAACACCCGGGAGGAGAAGTCACCCCAATACTAATTGGATACAGAAGAAAAGGCTGACTGAAAACTTTCATAGTCGGCCACACACACACCACACATAAACAACCACGTGTACACTAACATACCCACACCACGCAACCCACACAACATACGCACACACACACACACTGCACTTTCGAAATACACGACAACCAAATTCAATTTGTACTGCTTGTGCTAACCACATCATAGAACGAACTTTAATATCGTTTCAAACGACATTAAGTCCTTTCAAACGTCA
>JAMKCH010024319.1:0-21222 GCA_023653785.1 Ophioderma brevispina | reverse complement strand
GATTGGTCATATAATAGCTTGGATATGAGTGCAGAATTTTTTAAAAGTCAGTCTTTGGCTGAGTCGAGGAGAGAGGTTGTAAAGGAAAGAGGGCAGTCATTGAATATATGTGAAATAAAGTAGTTAGAATTGTAAAAGAAGTGTTCGGCTGTTTAATTTACAAGGACTACTCTAATGCGACGGACAAGGCTTCCAGCACATGTAATTGTGTGTTCGTAATTCAATATACTAAGTGCGGTAAAGTTTTGTTCTCCGGCCGGTGAAGAACGGGAAAAGAAAAACCACACCACGTTCCATAGGACAATCGACTGTATAAATGTATAGCAACGGGGGGTATTATAACAGGCGTATGAATATAGTAAGACAATAAGAAGTTTTAATTAATACCCGGTCCGAAGGACGAAGAAAAAGGGGGGATTTCTTTTGGGGTTAATTTATAAAGCAAAAGAGGGGGTTTTTAGTATTTTGGGGGGTAAGAAAGAAGCGTTAACAGAAGGAAGGAAGGATGTGAGGGAGGGTGGTATAAAATAGGAGACATAAAAAATGTTACACCACCCGTTCTCATGGGACCCATGGCAAAATGAAGAGTTTGAGCGGGTGTGGTAAGATCGGGAGTGAAAGTATAGGCCTAAATCTACTAGAAGAAAAAATGCATTTCAATATTTAGGGGGGTTATTATTCTTTACGGAATAAAGCGACATACTCCATTAAAACGTCTTTCTACTAGGCCTATAGCATTCGTACTAACTTTTAAGCACGCATGCTTTCTTCCGTTTTTTTAACAGCTTTTAACCGAAAAAGAAAAGTGCTAAGGATAGTGGTCTATCTATCTAGTCCCATAGGTATACATCTGTATATAAGGTAACCAGAGACTTCCATAGGGTTCGATGTTAATTTGAAAATGACAACTTATCTAGTTCAATTGTGCTCCTTAATTTTTACTGTTTTGTTAACGTACTGTTCCCCACGAGTTCAGCTCACTTTCAAGCATCATATGGAACACGGTTTTGTCGCTTACTTAAGCTTCTAATTACGGAGAATTGACGGATTAACAAAAAAACAAAAAAGATGCCTTGATTTCAAGAGGAGGAAGAAGCTGAGGTCACAGCACAGGTGTATTGTGGTCAATACATCAACCGTACATTCTTTCTGTGATTTGATGAGACGGGGTGAATGCAGGGGTGGGAAGGACGCCGGATGTTCGATATGGAGTTGGAATTTGGGAGTTGCCACGCTCCTGTGGAGCTCTATGAACAGAATCTCTAAATCGGCATTACTATGCCTGATTTGATTCACTCCAAAACCCTTCATGATTCATTAAATGTGTTACCATTATGGCAGAAGATATCAATTTTAACGCAATTTTGTTCTGCGAACTTTAGTTCGTAGAAGGAATTTGGAGAAAATGCATTTGAACATTAAATTTTCGCGCCATCTCCAAAATCCCTAAATATAAGCTGGGGTTAGTCGGCCAACATGGGCAAGTAACTGGTAGAGTCATATTGTTGCAAAATGTATTTTTCTGATATAATTTTAAATCATCATCCCCCAATCACACATTAGAAATCAAGTCAACAATAATTCACAAACAAAACAGAAAATAAAACTTTGCACTAATCATTTGAATACGAAACTCAGACATATGAAACTCCGCTATAAATCCTAAATTCATGATGATGATACCACGCACTGAAGCGTTGACCAGCGGGACCTCCAATTGACCTTTTCCTGTGAAATGAGTTCTGGAATCGTTCGCACAGTTTCTCGTCAAATTCATCGTTTTACGTGCATTAGCCCATTAAAAGAACACGGAAGACTTCTGGTAGCTTCGCGAAACGCTGAACAATTTTGGGATAATAAACAAAAATTTTGAAGCCAATTTCATATGCACTCGATGTCTATGGCAAAATTTGTGGACTCTTATTAGACACCAGTCCTGCTAAGCAGACTTGACCTGCCTTATCTTTTTATCAACCGACATATTTTACTGGCCCTCAAGTCATGCAAATATGAACTCGGGACCGATGTGGAAACAATTTTCTCAACTTAATGCCTTCCTAAAGATCCATGTTGAGCAAAGTTACTTTTGGGCTGTAAAACATCGGTAGACAACCCTTCAATGTTTGAGTAGTTTAGGAAGAAGGTATAACTAAAAGAGACAAATGATGCACTTTTCACCAAGGTGAAAGGTCATTCACAGACCAAGTCCAAACCCCGGAAATCCAAAGTGACATGATACAGGTGAAAGGTCATCAATGTGCGACCAATTTGCTAAAAGTTCAAAAAGCCCATGATTACTTCCAGTCGCAGCGAGCGATTTCTGCTCATAGGCATGCGTAAAAGTTGATCTTGGGTCAAAGTCCGGTATTGAGCAGGACAACGCTCCCTTTGACTGAAGCTGTTATAAGCGTCAGGCTAGAGAAATACCCATACACGTTTGGTAGTGATAGCGCCGCACAGGACGCGCGTCATAATTCTGCAGTATGACGTTGACATTATAGGTGAATAACACTACGCCACGTACGACCGCTATCAGAGCTCCTCATTTTTACGGGTATGTTCTATTCTCTGTCAGTCGGCCTAGGGTCACTGCTTCAATGACCTTACGGCGGTCTGGTAAGTATTCCACGGTGATAGTAGTGTCACAGACTGCGTAAGATATTATCTAAATTAGTCCTGCGCGAGAGATTAACGTTATCAGTCCGTCATCGCGAATGTATGCTAATGAAACTAAATCCCAAATATCGCGCGAACGAAGGGGTTCTATGGATTTTTTTGCATCATTCGGGGTCTATTACTATGTTTGTTTTGAATATGTACGACGTAATTGGGTCTGAACCGAGAACCTAGCGAGAAAATGGAACGTTTATTCTGCGTAATGCGGGGTGCTTGCAGAGATGGAAAAAGTGAAAAACCATCGCTACGGGACACATCTCGTTTTCCCACAATGCCTTCGATATTTTCCCGTCTTGAGGAATTTTCAAACGCTAGTTTTTTCAATTTAGAAGCAGCGATTAAGATTTACCGGACTGCCGTAACCTGACATCCGACTGCTGACTACCGGAAGTGTTGTATAGCAGACCAAAAAATACAATCAAGTAATTTTGATTCAAAACTGGACTTGGAAAAGTAAATGCTGTTTTTAACATAATCATCAAGAAGCGAAACAACACCAATAAGGAGATTTTACCAACACACCTGCAGCCCTATTCTGCCATGTATTAAAATTGATATCTAAAAATTTACGGTACTGGACAATGTAAGCAAAAAGACGAAAGCAGACTTTACAGATATACCTAAAGACTTCTTCTTTAACGTTCAAGCTGTTCATTCAAAATATTTCATTCCAGTTGTCCCCAATGGCGGTGAATTTTGACGACGGACATTTACACCGTCTGCTCAGCGGCCATTTAGTTCACGGGTTGTTCCACAGAAAGAATTATTTTTAGTTAAAAACAGTTGTTGGCAGAATTAGTGCAAACTGAGCAAGCTAAATGGTCTAAATGGATCCACAAGGCGTCTATGTTGTTTTGGGGAAAATAGATCAAATTTTTAGGTTTTAGAAGCTGTTTTCGTCGGCAATTTTCAGAATTTTTTGAGGAAATTTGGGGGTTGTGCAGGTTTTCACAGGTAAAATTTAGGTGCAACGCTTTCAAACCTTATTTCTTTGTGTTTCTTTATATTTTTATTGACAAGTGCAACTTTCATCGGCCGCAATGATCGCAATGCTGTTAAAATCGGCTTTGAAGATGATCATTGTACTGCAATGTTTAACGCATTTTCGCGCGAATAGCCAGTTTATATGACACTGATGTTGCTTGTGCCAGTTATGGCGCCAAGCATACATTCTTCCGGGGGACATTCTGAATTTAGGTAATTTTAAATGGATAGTTTTACAAAAAAAAAGTGTTTATGGTGTTCCTTTGACTCCTATGACATGGTTTTTATTGGTGGCACACAATTCTATACATGTCGGGTTTCTTTTTTGTTTTCCTGGATCGGGGGGGGGGGGTGACAGTGTGGTACCAAAACCAATTCCTCTTGCATTGCCATTCTACCCATCTCATTTAACTGGTTTCTATTTTTTTAAGTTTTATTATTTATTTAATTGACCCTCGGACCATTTCACAATCCTATTTGACATCCATTATTTATAGTAGAGTGGGTATTGGTCACCACATGGTCCATTTCCACGTGTGAGGCAGAAAATTTTTGAAATAGTGTAGATGGAAAATTTGAAAATGAGATAACCTCTTCACAGTGACCCAGTATTGAATGAGGGTTTCACATTCGATTGTCTCGCTCAAGCTTTCATGATATATAATATGATCAGGGTGGTAATGGTATTTAATGTTGGGTATTATATCTTAAAATAAGTGCCTATCTGTACTGTAGGCTAGTAGAGTTTCTCAAGATCATGTAAGTAACATTTTTGGGTTGGATGAAGGGCGCTAAATGACAAAAACTTGTGCTTTAGAAATGTGGATTATGCCTAATATTAATGAAGTGCGCCTCTAATTAATGACGTCACTTACCGCCGGTGACCGTTCGGTGAACCAGAAGTTTGCTTGAGCCCTCATCATTGCTCAGGAGATAGTTTTGTAGAATGAATCCACAAGGTCAAGGTTGTACCCATGCCGCAGTTCGATGAATAAAATTTTCCATCATGATACCTTACTGATCCTCGCAAAATCAAACGAAAACGGCCACTCCGTTGTATTTGGTTTGAAAATCTATGCTTCCCCATAGAATTTATGAATTTTGACATCTTAAAAACTGATACGGGGATCTCTTGTAATTAAATTTTACAATTAGGTTACGAAATGACACTAATAGATCGGTAAACTACAGCAATATACTACGTGAAAGCAGTCATTGCATTTTATGTCGGGTTTTTGTTTTAGAGGTAGGATGCAAATAATATGTGTTTCGAGGAAAACTTTCAGAATTATTTTTCCCCGTCGTAACCGCCCCCGTGACCATCATTGCGCAGTAGCCAATGTTGAAGATGAAAAATACTGTTTGAAATAATATAAATATTTCATAGATTGGTTGACAAGAAATATAAAATGTTACTCATCGTTACCTAATTATTTATTATGGTGTTTCATGGAGACCTTGTATGGAATTAATTTGAAATGAATATATTTGGCATGTGAAATGCCCTAAATAATCCCCATATCGAGTCCTGATAACCTACATTCGGAATCCTGACCGCATACCCTGGGTGGCCCTGGGATTGTTGCCAGCTTGCGGAGTCACCACTGAAAAACATTTAGAACAAGGACAAAGTGGCTGAATGACTTGGGGACAACACGTAACAATACGCATAGATCCTAACTACCGAATGTAAGGTTGATTACAGATCCATAACCGCATGCCACACTCCTTTTGGGATGTGTATTTTTATTTGCATCCCTATGCCAACGAAGAAATCGGCGAATTTGTAATTCGAACTTGTCATTTTCTCCAATGGTTAAAAAAACAAAAAATGGCGGCCAAACCAGGTGTCTTACTGTCACGTTGTTCTAAGTGACGTTCAGTGACGTGTTGTATTCGCCCTTTCAACCTGCAATAGACCGTGAGTATGTGTAAATGAACTTCGGCTTCTGGCAGAGGGAGAGTTTTCTGATCCGTGACCTCTTTCGCCAGCCCAAAATAAAAGCGCGCCCTAGATCAAAATAACTCTGAACATAGGGTTTGCAGAAGTTAAAGCCATTTTTCAAACATGCAACTATTTAAAACGAAAGATAATGCGGACAAAATGAATAGTTAGAAGTCTACTCTCCCCCTTACAGCAGTTTTGAAAGTGTAAGTGTCTTTTATATAGAATTTTCAGTAGACATAATTGACCAATGTTACAATATGTTATCGCCTTCAAACATGTGTGTGCGTAGTCGGATGCAACCTCAAGCACTTACGTAACAAAATTCTCATCACTTTTTTCTTAGTATAAATTATCGTAAGCCATGTAAGTCTGTTGTAACCAGCTAGCTTGGCCAGCTTGGGATGCGAAATAGGATAAGGTTTTGAATAGTATTATACCGTAAGCATACTACCAAATCGTAGGCACGTGGATTCTAATTTGAGGGCAATACTTAGCTTAAACTTGATTTTCTTATTACGTATTTATTGGCCTGCACCCCCTGCATGTATTTTATTTTTTTCAAAGCTTTCCCTATTTTAAGATGGCGGGAAATCGCCTGGCAGCGGCAAATAGTGCAAGGTTCAGATCAAAAATTCCACCCTTTCCGTTAATTTTCGACATGCAGCCCTCAATGGTTTTGGTTCCTTTGACATCGTCTTACATTTCTGTAGATATATTTCCACGTGTAAGGTATTTTGTCTTGTCAGATTTAGGCGCTGTTTGCCGGTGATTCGCCGACGCTACCAATACCGGGCATCTAAAATAGTTCACTCAGCAATCGTACGCAGGCGCATAATTAACCATGAAACAACGGAGCGGTTTTTTTTGTGTAAAACGTCACAATCAACTGTGTTTTGAGTGCTCGTACCATGATCGAGTACAATAGTATTTGTTATTTTTCACTCTGGCCCGTATGCCTATTGGCCGTAACTAGAGGTCCAGTCCAATGTTAAAGTCAGCCAGAGACTTGCATGTACAGACCCGCTAGTTACGATTATCGGAACTGATTAGACACGCGTGACTAGAAGAGTCAACTTGTTGGGACACTATTATAGGATCAAGTATCAGCAGGCAGCCCTAGGGGGTCAAATAGTGACGTCCTATTTTACGGGGCTTCAAACAAGAAATATTGCCATAAACTGCACTATTCATTGCGAACTTAATGAACACACTCCGGATTTTCACCTAGCCTGTATCCTGTCGTTATTCCACCTCAACTTTTACCGAAAATCTTCACTAACGAACCGCGACTCATAAAAAAAATTTAGTCGACCGTAATGTCGACGGGCTGTCTCTTCTTTACTCGAATTGCGCATGTGCAAGCCTACCTTGATGTAAGATGTGCGCCCGCTGTGAGCAAGCGGGCAGGGGACAGTCGACATAGTTAGGGAGCCAAGGATCTTGAAACTGAAATATGTGCCCGGGCTGCTCTACATGTTTGTAACTAGATCAAGTAGGGGAACATCTTGGGCGTCAGAAAACTAATGTTGGATTATTTTTTACGATTGCGAAAAAATAAAATCCAAGATGGTGCCCAAAGGGCCTCCGTGTGGACTAACGAACTGATTTTAGAAGTCCGTAACTTTTGATTGCAAAATCTATCTCTTCAATTGGAACGCAATTTGCGTCATCTGAAAGAGAATTAAATTACTACACGCTTGATATTAAATTTTGTGAGTTTAAGAATTATTTTAAGGTGCATATTTGAGGAAAAATCAACATTTTTTTTGGCATTTTAACAAAAAAATGAAATATTCGTACTAAGGTTCCTTTGATATGGCCAGAACCTAATCATCAATTATGCCAATTATTTCTAAACCAATTTGACCTAATAACACACGTTGTCATATCAAAATTACAGTTATGTACCTTATTCAGAAACAAGTTATTCGGTAAACGCAGGTCATCAATCAGTTACACATTGAAATTGGTTTACTGCGCACTTTTTGCTAAAAGGATCATATTTTTTGATCATGCAGGCAGAAACTCATACCAATCCCTCCCTTGAAGTACACATTATACACTGTAAAAAGGTTTCCTTAAAAACGTTGTTTTTGACTGTCAGCAGGGACTCCAAACATGCAAATACTGTAAAAGGGCCGCGAAACGGGGCAAAAACGTAAAAAGAAAAGTCGTTTTTAACTATTGTGAGCTAGTCCCTAGCTGCCAGTCCAAAACAATCGTTATTTTTTACTGCATATTTTAAAACAGTGTAAGTGTCATTTTAAAATACAATGCTATGCTATTTTAAATCTGATCAAGAATTTTTAGAAGCTAAATGCCCTTTTAAATATTTAAAGCAAAATCTTAAGCAGGTATACAGTGTGAGTAAGTATTTAACTTCAAGCGAATAATACCTGATGTATTTTGTAGCATACCAGTTGAAAGGAATACGGTTGCAACCCCTTTATTTGGCCATTTACTAATGACAAAACCATCTCCATCTTTTGGAAATTTGGTAATTCAATGTATACATTGTATATCCATTGATACCTAACATACCTAATAAGTACTAAACGTGCTCTACATGACATCAATAACTATAGGAACCTTCAAATTGCCGGATGAATTAAACAATTGGGGCTAAAATTAGAATTTTCTGACTTTTCAAGCCATACAATGAAGGGTTGACAGCCTATTCTACCCAAATGTAAGGTGTTGTGTTAATATATTTATGCTGCATAAGATCATGGGTCTCTACAATTAAAGCGTTTTGCTTTTCGGGAGGTTATGGCATTGCAACGCTGATACACGAATTAACCTATTAACTTTAATTTCTGTGTAAGACTCCTGTTGTTGGATAAATAATCAACTAAGAGCCAATCTTATGGATTTACAAGTTTGTTTGACCCATGTTTGCCAATGTAAGACTGTGACAGCCAAGCCTGGAATTAGCCATGTTTTACTTGTTTTATTCCTAACCCAAGACATAACTCATTAAATCCGTATATAGATCCTCTGTATAATATTCAGAAAAACCCAAAAATTAATATTGGGGGGGGGGGGTAACTGGATATTCTTGGTCGGGTTACCAACCGCGTTACAAAAACCCGAGACCTGGGCATGTCTCGAGACGTTGCAATATATGGTATCAAATTCAACCTATGTATCTGTCTCTCACATTAGGTATCAAGTTAGCTTTTCAGTTTTCAGGTAGAGTATAAACCTGCAGGGATCTGGTAGCAGGATGATTTTTGTTATTGATTTCATTGCATGCGCAAAACTGAATAAAAAGTCCATAAACATACAACGTTATCCAAACGATGTAAAATGCATAATGCAGCTGAAAGAAAAAGAGAAATTTCTGAAGTAATTTATGGATAAACAAGCACATGCCTTTTTTAATACTGTCAAAGCTCAGTGGGTTTGAAGAACAGGGAAATGAGTAGTAGGTATTTTTCTTAATTTAAGAAAAAAACAACAATCTGAGGAAAACGTATTCAAAAGTTGTGTTGCGGTGATGAAATTTCCAGAACCTAAGGATATTCTTATCTGAAGCTGTTTTTTTTTTTCAATTTGTAAACATTGAACAATATTCATGATAATAGTGACAATCGGACTCGGTCTTTTTCAACCCCCCTCCGGAGCTAGATACCTATAGTTGTTTAAAATATGATGGACGATTAACGACCTGGGAATGTTGAAAGCTGTCGGTCATTGCCTAATATACATCCCTGAAACTGATGGTTTACCATCGGGGGTTTTCCAATCTTTTAGGAATGAATTAGTGGTTCCGCTCGTGCACTCTCTTACGATTTTTTTGATAGCGGTATCCTGTCAGTTTTCCCAAAGGAGAGGTATAATTACACTCTGCCTAAAAGGATAAATCGTGATGTATCTGGAAACTGGAAGCCCATCTTATCCTGAACGTAATTATAAAATATTACAACAAAGTCGCTTGCAAATCGTATGAAACTTGTCCTTGACGAGATTATCCATCCATGATCAAACCGGCTTCTTAAAGTGTTCTATATTGGCGAAAATTTAGATTACTGATTGACCGTTGTTATTGATTTTGAAAAGACATTTTGACTAAATTAGTTGGAATTGTATAAATAATCTCTGGTAAGAATTGGTTTTGGCCCCGATTTCCAGAGATTGTACATATTTTAAATAGAACGGAAGTGAAAGTTGCGTATAAATAATGACATGCCTGCTCATGTCTCAAAATTTTGAACGGTGCTTCGTCATGTTCGGTTTTGTCGCCTTACTTCTTATGTTGATATATTCGACTTTTAATCAATTCAATCCGTGTAATCAAATAAAATAAAAGGTATAAAGCGTCTTCTTGTATCAGGTGGTGATTTAAAGTATTATGATTATTACAAATAAGTCAGTATGCTATGACACCATTTATTTTAGTTGCAATATTTTGTGTATTTTTAATATGGTAATTAAGAAATTCTAATATTGTAATGTTTTTGATGTTGCTGGGCCATATGGAAGAACAGAGGATATTTAATTTTCCTCTGAATATGACCCAGGGTAAAGAATTAAATAAACAAACAAACAATATATTAGGACGTTACAAATGGCCTCTTTACAGAAACATTGGAGCGTTGGATAAATTTTCAGTATTTTTCTGGTTTGCATATAATAACGTAACGATTTATAGGCTAGACAGTTTAAGGAATTCAAATGTTTTTTCCTTTGTGCAAATAGACAGATGAATTGGTCAAACGATTCCTTTTTATTTAGTACCTGGCATATCTTCCTGATATGAACATATATGAGTGATGTTACTTCATAAGTGAATTGCTGATAAAAGAAACCCCTGCAATGTGGAAGATGAGAAATCTTACCCTGTTTGGTAAGATTACATTGATCAAACTTTTGCTGTGTCTATAAACTTGTATATCCTTTTTCAGTATTTCCAAACACTCCAGGAGCAATAAGGAGCTTATATATTTGTATCCTTTGTTTGGAATGGTGTTTCATATAAGATTAGAGCCAACGAATATGATCTTACCCTGTTCAAAGGGAGGTTTAAGTATGGCGCGATTGCAGATAAATTTTGTAATGTTCTTATTATTACGTGGATCATGTTTTTATGATAAATCCAACGTTGCAATTTGGAATTGCTGTTCTAAATTTCAATTCATGCTTTTGGCGATGAGCTGGTTATTTAATGTTATTTTCAGACACTGAGCTTTTTATAGAACATTTAAGAACCATTTTGTAAAAGATATTGTGAATGCTGGCTACCAATTCGTTCTAAGAACCTGATGAGACCATAATTCCAACTGAGATTTGTTTGTGTAATTCTTGTACTAAAAAATTGATAATAAACTTCTTCCGGGAAACCTTGGTTTAGATCTGTAGTGGGGATATAAAAACATCAGTCGGAAATTTTTGAATTTTGTGAATGTTAAAAAGCAGGCCGGAGATATTCTCTAGCAATATAAACTGATTTCCAGTATTACAAACTCATATCTGCTTCCTATATAATGGAAAGATATAACACATTAAATTACAAGTTCATTATCCATTACCTTGGATAATTGCTCTGGTGTCGACTATTGTTTTGCTATATTGGGTACTAAGATAAAAAATAATTGCTTAAAAAACAAGTTTCATGATATTACCGCCACTCCTCCAACCTCCGTTACTACCCTGTAGATCCGCAATAGACTCACAAACTATGTACTTTCATTTCAAATTTATCCACAGAATTATTGCTATTTATACAAATTTATATTTTTGTTTAAAATTGGCGCTAAAGACTATAATTGACTAACTGTTGTGGTGATGATATTGAGACTCTTAGCACCTATTGTTTCAATTAGTGTATCGTCATCCTTTTGGAACATGCGTTGTCGTGGATAAGAGAAAAAAAATCATTAGTTACATACAGTATGGAAAATATTTTTGTTTGTTTTTAAATACCACCAGTCTATCGACTACCAGTCGATTATTATCATAATGGGAGTCTTTTAAAAAGGGTCAGGATAGCTTTTAAGCATTTGATGCAATAATTGATAATTGGACGGACTCGGCGCAATGAGCCGAGGGATGTCGTATTATGATAGGGGAAAATTTTCGGGCCATTCCGGGTGTTTTTTTTTTTTTTTTGATTAATGGAAAAGTGATCTATGTATTTTTATATGTATATATACACTGAAGCATCAAAGTGCTGTGAAACATTTTATATCAGGTGTCCCAAACCGTGCCACAATTTGGAGATGGGCTTTCTAGGTTTGTGTGCCTCAAACAATGCCCTGCGAAATTTGTCTTTTTGCAGTGATCACTTGGTACGGCATATATATATTTCTTCAAAGTTTATAGGTGCGGTTTTTATGGGTGGTTCATGTTGGATGGATTTTATCCCCACCCCAACCCCATTATCCAAGCATGCAGGGAACAAAGTACAACATGTCTGGTTTGCCTGGACATTTTAGATTTTATAAGGTAAATTTTAAAAGTGGTTTCTGTGTTGTCCTGCGCGCTTGCATGGTTTTGGGGATATATTTTGGTCAGGTTAATCTTAGCCCCTGCGTGTGCGTGCCCATAGACTGCAGGTACCTGTATGAATTTTTGAATGTGACCTAAACATATCTTTCCTGGATGTTCAGTTTTTATATGTCCCTGTAGGTAGTTTTGATTGTTTGTTCTTTTTTATGTGTGGTGTGTGGAATAAAGGGCAGTAGCTAAAGAAACAAAATATATTATGAACTCACAAAAAGCAATTAACATTTATTCAATTGTATTCATTCCTTCATTCATCTCGTCTACCGACAACCCCCCCCCCCCTTTCAGGTTTTTCCCGCTGCAAACCCTCTTTTTGGTGACAATATTTTAATATAATTGTCACTTGACACGTTCCGCCGCTCCTTTTTATCCAAAAACAACATCCACCGGGGTAACCGTTAAGATCAAGTGTGATCCCAAAGGATGGATGGGGGGCACCCACCCCCTTCGGCAGAGAGTACCAACAACCTATCAGACCAACCATGAATATCACAGACACTTGATTTGGTTACCAATAGATAGCTATGGTCCTCCTCTTCCATTGATACCACAATGAGTACCACAGGACGCCAGCATTTCCGTCACAATGACGTCATAAAAGTTCGCTGCTGCAAAACTGTCAATTTCCCCATAGACACCATAGGGAAAATTCAATTTTTCGCCAAAAAGTTAGGAACAATCGATTTTTCATGCGGTTTTTGGCTCTATTTATGGGAAATGTTAGTTATATACAATGAGAGCAGTTTAGTTCTATAATAAGGGTTTGATCACTAAAATTGCGAATATACATTTTCCATTTACCCTTTTTCAGTATTTTCGGACTTTCTAACATCTGACGTCATATTGACCTCATAATGGGGATTTTGGTACTTACTTTGGTACAATGGAAAGAAGAAACTCTAAGCTATTATTTGATACCACAATTTACAGGAATCGGATGTTCATTACCGAAAATCACGAGGGTGGGTAACCACCCCCCCCCCCCCTCGAGAGTTTCAAAAATGGCTCCTGTCTACGAGGTTTAAAAGCTTAAATCGCAAATAACTGCTTTATTAATTCGTTACGTAATAACTGCTATTTGGTATATCGAATGCCCTCCGGATATTTTTATGCCATCTGCGTATGATATCAGTCAAATTTGTGGAAAATATGGAATGCATTTGGTTATAAATGGGTTTTAACTCATAGTGAAGAAAATATAAAATAAAAAAGTCCTTTTTTTCAAAAAAATGATAAAACAACACCTTTTTACCTAATTTTCTAACCTTAGCATCCTTAAACTATCCCTAAATTGTACACCTTGTTAGAAATTTATGGCTTTTAAATGACGGTAAACGGCACTATTTTGGAGGTTGCAATCAAAATTATACATAAAAAATATGCCTTTAATAAAAAACGACCATTTTTGGACGCCATCTATGGATTTTTATTTTTTCGCAAGAGGCTTATTTATCAACACACTTTCATACCCCCAACATATACACCTAGGCATGTCTGGGTCAAAAACTTTAGAGCAGAGGCTGTAAGGTAAACCTTTTTAAAGCGAGATACGAATTGATGGCTCCTGACTAACGTTTTATGTATATGGGTATTTTTTAGAGTGATTGAATGCGACTTTGAACGGGTTCGTAGTTTGGGGCCAGAGTACAACGAACGTAAGATACTCTCACGGTCCAGTCGTTTATGGATATCGCTATTAACACACATCTAATTAAACTAAAACTCTACAGTGTCGATAGTGCTATCTATATAACCTGTAAATAAGCATATGAACTTTTCTGTCACAACCACGGGATGGCACATAATCATGCGCTTTTTTTTCTCTGATATTTCGATTTCGGTTTCTGGTTGGATTTAGTTGAGTTGGAATATTTTCCACCTTAATTACCCGGCTGTGCAGGTGAAAGTATTTTTTCAGAGTACGTTTAAAGCAGCTTAGAGATTCAAAATCTAATTTCAGGGCCGGTCTAATTAATTAAAAAATTCATTAAAATCAAGTTAAAGATAGTCCATAAACTATGCCCCCAGTTTTAGAATTTTTATTAAGGCTCATGAATGTTGATTTTTTTTTAAATCTAATCTTGTGTTCCCGATTCTCCAGTGGAGTTTTTATTTCGTCACTACTTTTATAAGTATTACCAATTAAACAAAAATGTTGAAGATGGAATTGACAAATAATAGACAAGCCCTTAGTGTCAGTGAACGAACATAAAAAAATACCCAGCTAAAACCGGATGTGCGATCGGTATATAATCCACTTGAATGCAACCCAATTTGCAAATCAATACAATGAAGTGTAATAAGTTGGTGGATTCTGCCTTGGTTTATCCAGGAAGCAATAGCTTCATAGTCATGCACATTAAACCTTATTCTGGAGCATTTTCAATTTTTTAGAATACTCTGGTAAATTGGGTTTACTTTACTTTAAAAGCTGTAATATGATAATCATGTTGTTACATGTCTAATGTTGAAACTTTCTTTGGGCCATCAAAGCAATACCGCTGTTTTAGTTTTATTGTTTTGCATAATTTCCCTATTTTAATAGCCATAATATTTCAATACATAAACTACATAAAATCGTCATTAAACAAAAACCAGGCGCTCAAGATCTAGTCATATACGGAATGGCAAAATTGTGCTTTTTCCAGATCAATTACTTAATTGTCCCAAGATAAATTTTTTATTTCCTTTCATCATTTCAATTTAATGCATGGTATTCCAAGGATAAAAACACAAAACTAGCCTACACATTCACAGTACACGTATTTCCATGCCATACCGCGGCGGTCCTCCTGATAATTAACAATTAGGATTGCACATAAATATAAAACATAAAAAAAATATAAACCCATCGTAAAATGTACATATACCCATCTTCCCCCAAAACCACGACCAGCAGCATCATAACCCAAGCAATCACATGCACATACAGAAGCAGTTGACATATAATTAAAAATATATATACATTATAATTACCCAGAATATAAAGAATTGAGCCCGAAAATATGAAAAACGTTATTGTGAAACATGTTTTCACTCTTCCGCTTCCATACTACTACTAATAAATTTAATTGATTTAGGTCTCATTACCTGTATTAAAAGCCAAATATTTTGAGGAAATTTTTGTTTTGATAACTTGGAATATCATCAAAAGCAAACTTACATAAGTGTTGCGGTTTGAAATTTCCAGCTGAAAAAGGGCAAAAGGTTGTACCGCGGAAATGCGACGAGACGGGAATGACACCTTGGTTCCTAAAATTCCTCAAGTTAACATGATTAAGAAGCGCATTTTAGAATTTTTTCTTCTTCAGACGTCTAGTAATCCAACAATAACATACTGAGTAAACCATTCATATCCATCAATTGAACTGTAAATAATTGTAACAAACTACAGTCTAATCATGAATCAAGATCAAAAGACAACTTTTCCTTTTTTATCGTCATGTAGATATTTCTGTCAACAAGTTTCTTTTTTTCAGCCTCAGCCTCAACACTGCCTCGGAAGGATTTTGTTTTTATTAGCATACGTCCCCCATCTTTAAAAGTCACCATGGTCCCGTCGGCTAATAGCCAGAACCCAAAATGTTGATTATCTTGAGGAAAGCTACTATTTTTCTTCATTTTACGTGTGAAATCTTACGGCTAAGATGGTTGGTTTTGATTGCCTCAGTTTGATCGACCAAATTAATTTTACCACTAGACTCTAATCAGAGTACAAAGCCGTTTTTAGCTCTCACATCAAAAAGGATGGAAATATCGGCGCAAAACTTTAGGATGGGTTTTGGGGTGCAAGGCCATTCTATTCCAGCTGAAATTTTGGAAATCGGGTTTATCCTCCTTTAAAGGTATTAATAGCAATGGCGATAATAATCTGCAAATGTTCAGAGTGATTTTGTTTAAGTAAAATGATAGGTTACATGTTAGAAAACATAAAAGGAACGGGATAGTAAGGTTATATATTACAGTCATACACTGTGTTAGAAAACAAAGATGACAGTAGTAAAATACCATAATGATATTGTACCTTCCAGTCCCTGCCTCTATTTACGCTACTGGTCAGAGGGTCTCGAAAGTTTTTACTTTAGTATTTTTTAATCGAATTTCTACATTCTATCATGTCGAAACATGCTTCAATTATTTATTTAAGTGACGTACAGAAAGTTAATGACCAAAATACCAGATTGTTGTCTTGGTTGGGTTGTTTTAGTCTTGATGGGGTGGAGGGTATGCTGGTATTAGAGATAGCTATACTGTTATAGACTGCAAACATTTGAAAGTTAATGATTTTTTTAGTATTTTGTTTTAAAATTTAAATACGCACCATTAATGCTAGCCACAGATTACTTATAACAACGTGTCAGTTGTTCGATAAGACTTTCTGAGCCACCGTCAAAATCATATCGTGGAACGGTACATTTCTCACATCACGCGTGGATCTCATTATAAAGTCATATAATGATTATGTTATAGAACGCCGACTTTTACTGTTGAATCAAACCCCGGTTTAAACAATTTCCGGGGACGTGATTTCATTATCAATATGTTAAAAAATAGAAGTTCTGCCTTTATGAAACCATGAACCAATACGAACCCACACCGTTAAAACTGGTTCCTAATTCGAACTTTACCCTTTAAATTTAAAATACGGGCAACCCCTGTTTTTTAACAATCTTCAAGCTTTATTATGATATTCAACATAAATTACAATGGAAAACAGAAAAAACGTAAATAAACGTAGTTATGTAACTAAAAAGTATGTATAGATGAGTGGATCTGGTAAAAAGACTGCCTCCCTGCTTCCGACTCTCAATAAACTTATTGTATAAAATGTACTTATGATGATGAAGATTGGTGATGTTGAAAAACAGTACAATATTAAAAAGTGTACCCGTTTCCGATCTATTTTTCTTTCGTTTGTCTTTTTTTTCAAAATTGCCTAAAAAATACCCTCTTTACAAATATGTGACAATGAACAATAAAAAAATACGAGTTGGGCCTGTATAACGCATGAACCAATACGGACCCACACCGTTAAAATGTTCTAATTCGACTTGACCTTTAAATTAAATTACGGACAACCCCTGTTTTCAAGTCAGCTTTATGTACTTGATATTCACATAACATTACAATTTGGAAACAGAAAAACTGTAAATAAACAGTAAAAGTTATGTAACCTACAATTATGTATACGTGTATGGATATGTACAGACTTGGCCTAGCTGCTTCGACTCTCAGTAACGTTACGTGTATCATGTGTATAAAATGTACTTATTATGATTAATTAATTGGTGATGTTATATATAACATTACCATATTAAAGTGGTACCCTTTTCAGTATCTTATTTTCTTACGGGTTTTTCTTTTTTTTTCAAAAGCCTAAACTAACATCTTTACAAATATGTGACAAGGAAAATAAAAAAATCGAGTTCTGCCTTTATAACACATGAACCATACGACCCACACCGTTAAAAAATGTTTTCGCTAATTCGACTTTACCCTTTAAAATGTACAATACGTGCAACCCTGTTTTTCTAACAACTTCAAGCTTTATTAACTGATTTCAACATACAATTACATTGGAAACGAAAAAACTGTAAATAAACGTATTTATGTAACATAAACACCTTATGTATAGTGGTACTGGAATATGGTAAAGACTTCCTCCCTGCTTCGACCCTCAGTAACTTACTTGTATACATTACTTATTATGATTAAGTACTGGGTGATGTGATATCATACATTACCATATTAAAAAGTGTACCCGTTTCAGATCTATTTTTCTTTACGACGGTTTGTCTTTTTTGTCAAAACTTCAAAACACTCAAAGTTTGCTTTTAAAATTTAAATTAAAAAAAAAAAATCGATTGCTTCTGCTTTATACCCTGAACCAATTACGACCCCCACCGTTAAAATGTTCCTAATTCGACTTTAACCCTTTAATTTAAAATACGGACAACCCTTTTCATTCAGCTTTTATACGATATTCACCATAAATTACAATTTGGAAACAGAAAAACTGTAATAACAGTATTATGGTACTACAATTATTTATAGTGTAAGTGGATAGGTAAAGACTTGCCTCCCTGATTCGACTCTCAGTAACTTACTTGTATAAAATGTACTTAGTATATTAAGTATTGGTGATGTTATATATACAACATTACCATATTAAAAAGTGTACCCGTTTCAGATCTATTTTTCTTTCGGTTGTCTTTTTTTTTCAAAATTGCTAAAATAACATCTTTACAAATATGTGACAATGAAAATAAAAAAATCGAGGTTCTCCTTTATAACCCATGAACCAATACGACCCACCACCGTTAAAATGTTCCTAATTCGACTTACCCTTTAATTTTTTAAAATAAGGGCAAACCCTGTTTTGAAACAATCTCAAGCTTTATTACTGAATTCAATAAAATTACAATTTGGAACAGAAAAACTGTAAATAAAACATAGTTATGTAACTAAAATATGTATCGGTTAGTGGATATGGTTTAAAAGACTTGCCCTCCTGCTTCGACTCTTCAGTAAACTACTTGTATAAAATGACTTATTATGATTAAGTAATTGGTGATGTTATATATAAATTCAATATTAAAAAAGTGTACCCGTTTCAGATCTAGTTTTTCTTTACGGTTTGTCTTTTTTTTTTTCAAAATTGCCTAAAAATAACATCTTTAGCAAATATGTGACAATAAAATAAAAATAAAATCGAGTTCCTGCCCTTTTATAACCCCTGAACCAATAAGACACACCCGTTAAAATGTTCCTACATTTCGACTTTACCCTTTAAATTTAAAATACGGGCAAACCCCTTTTTTCAACAATCTTCCAGCTTTATTACTGATTCAACATAAAATTACAATTTTGAAACATAAAAAAAACTGTAAATAAACAGTAGTTATGGTACTAAAATTATGTATAGTGTAGTGGATAATGGTAAAAGGACTTGCCTCCATGCTTCGACTCTCAGTAACTATTGTATAAAATGTACTTATTATGATTAAGTAAGATTGGTGATGTTATAAAACATTACCATATTAAAAGTGCAACGTTTCAGATCGATTTTCTTTACGGTTTTTTTTCTTTCAAAATGCCTACAAATAACCTCTGTACAAAGATGTTGACAATGGAAAATACAACGTTTTCTGATCTGTCAATGCGAGAAGATTGTATTAATAACGTTTTAATTCTTGACATTGTTTAAAAAAGTGAAAAAAGAATAATAATGTGAAGCTGAGGATGTCACGGCAGTATTTTTCGTTCCCTGCAATTGTTTCGCATTTTTACGGTCCCAGTTATTTTATGTTCGTTGTGAATCCCAGCTGCCCGTTTTAAAACGACCGTTTTGCTTCTTTACCGTTTTATTTTTAGCGTGTATTATACATATACATGTCATACAAAACAAATATTCCCATATAGTGGGTGCAGTGTATAATGAATTATCTGCGCTTCCAAACGTAGGTCCGTTAATGCCCAAGATATGGCTTATGAGTGGGTTAGTGCGGTAAGCAGCCTGAAGTGAATGAGCTGATATGGAATAACATCTTTAGTCCCCTATATACACGATATAGCTAAATCCAATGCAATGTTTTACCATTGATATCTTGTCTGTGGAAGGGACTGCCCCCAGCTCTGACTATCTTCCTGCACATCCTGGTAAGTTGGCCAAGATGATGATAAACAACGATATTGTCGATGCATTAGAGTAAGCGACGAAATTGGCACATCTTTTCCTTTTCCCTCCTTCGATAGTGAAAAATGCCCTTCGTTTCTTTTATCGCAGTTTCAATATCACATAATTCCTTTAGAATGGGACAGTACCATCTGTTACTCTATCTCCCCAGAGTGATCTCCCAAAAAGCTTATTATCAATTTTTAAAGATAACGCATGCCATCCCTCTATCAAAATGAAACTATAGGCTACCTAGCCTAGGGACACGTATAAAATAGGTGACCCGAGGTCCGATTTTTTTTTTTTTTTTTTTTTTAATTTTTCTCCCTCACCCAAACATCTGATTACGAAGTTTTTTTGGAGTTAAAATGTCCAGGGCCGTTTGAATTAGTAGAAACGCAAAATTAGCACTATATGGCCCATAGGACCGTGTGGATGTCACTTCTCATTCTCAAATTTGATGGCGTAAAATGTGTATGTATGGGGGGGGAGCGAAGTTGTCGACCGGGTCACCCACCTTTAAAGGAAATCTACGTATACGAACGTCATTTTGAACGGCGCTTTTTAGATGATGACGATGATGCGCTTTTCGCATTATTTCAATTTTTGTGTAGTTTCTTTTTCTCACCGAACCAAATTCCTTTAGATTAAGGTATACATACATTACAACAAAGGCATCAGTTCAGATGAGAGGATCATTTTTTCGAGATATAGGCCGTCTGCAGAATATCACTTCTGCACTTCAAATGCAAAAGAGGGCCAAGCCAGATTATCCTCATCTTTGCTCTGCTAAGTATTGACAGCGCTCAAACCCTCGTTCCTTGTACATGCCTAATCCCCGCCGACGAAAACCGATACTTTTGTGTTATAACTTTTAACTTTTTTGAAGAGTTTTGCTGACATAATGCATATTCAGTTCTGTACTGATACTTTTTCATTACATTAGTCCGGCACCACCCGACCCAGCGATCATAGCCAGTTGTCACGTTATTATGGACCATGTTGCCAATTATAAAAAAATATAACAATTTCATTGTGTTCAATCTATATTTATACGAATAAGTCATTTTGAACTGGCGCTTTTTAGATGATTTGCATTTTACGCGTTTATTCAATTGATTTTGTATTGTAAGTTCCCTTTTTCCTCATCGACCAAATTGCACTTTAAATAATAGGTACACATACATTACATACAAGGCCAACATTCAGATTAATTTTTTCTTTTTTTTTGTAAATTAGAATCCCATGGGCGCAATTTTGTTAAAGTTTTGCACCATCATTTGGGTGCAGGAATCTTGAACCTCGATCCAGCCCTCAATGATATTGCACTACCTTTCCTTTTTTAGTGTTTCCAGTGAGTTTCGTATACTTGCCAAACTTGTTGTTTCGATCAGGTTATTACTGTGGGGGGTTAGTCGCCTATCAGGACCCG
>JAMKCH010024318.1:0-19918 GCA_023653785.1 Ophioderma brevispina | reverse complement strand
TGAAAGTTGAAATGTAAACAAGAATAAAAGACTGTCAAATTGTGAACTAAATCTCATTGCCTTCCCTCGTGCATACCTAGGAGACCAGATAAAGGACTAAAACATAACAGGCACTATATCAAGATTGTTTTTATTATTAATAATAATTATGAAGTAGCACAAGATATTGTTATATACAGCAATATAGAAAGAACATGAAGGATAATAAATTTTATTAGGATACCTGATATTCATGCTTTTAACTAATAATCTTGTTAGTTGTAGACTTTTACGGCCAAAATTAGAAGATTGCTCTGTTTGTCAATCTTAAAATGAGTTCCACATTGACACGGCCACTGATGACTTTGCAACACTGGAATGGGTAGCCATGATTGATTACACCAAAAAGTGTGCATGCACCTGAAGTTAGCAGATTTTAGTAACTCCCTTATTGAAGAATATGATTACTCTTTGGGTACGGTACAGAATCAGCGTATAATATCACACCATTGCTGCTTTACAACAAAATAGTCAATGCTGTTGGCATTAGCAACACATTTCCAGCAATATAAACCTAATTGTACATAATAATAATAATGGATAAGATCATAACCGCAACAAGGAACTCAGTGCATAGGCTTTATGTAAAACACCGGTAAAGAGAATAATTGCCTGCCATTATTGTCATGTGTGGCAACCCTTTCACGGGTATACCTGTACTTGTGAAATAGTGTATGCTCGTATCATTAGACCATACCATAACATAAAAGCCTCCTCCCATTTTGGAAATGGTCACAATCTTTTGTTATCAAACAAAACTAACAAAAGCCATTCTTAAGTATGTTTTGAATTCATTCAGTCTGCAAAGCAAAGATAAAACAAGCGATGGTGACTATTTTAAATATCTGCCACTTGTATTAATTGTCTATTTACAGGTTGTATTTGGCATTGCTGTGTAACATAAATGTCTGCCATTAGTAACATCAAACAAATTGGTATTGATTGCCTATTTACAGGTTTTATTTTTGCATTGCTGCGTGATACAAATATGCTTTGGTAGAAACAAATATGCATATTCAGTCGATGAACATTGGTAAAATAAGGGAACAGGCAGCCATTTTGGAAAAAGAACGCCATTTTGGGAAATGGCCGCCATTTCTTTTACAGAATAGTTACCCATAAATAAATTTCTATTTTAGGCATTGCTCTGGGCTACAAACATGTTTTGTTAGCCCAAAACAAACAAACAAAACACATTTAGTCCATCAAAAGAGCTAAAATACCCGAAATGGCAGCCCCCACCCCCCCCCCCCCCTTTTTGGAAAATGGCTGCCATTTTCGTTACACGAAAAATCTGCGATGCCCCTATAGCCAAAAATCCTTCTTAGAACATGCCCAAACTGTGTACCAAATTTCATGCTTTTATCACCAAGTGCACAATTCATGCACATGTCTACTCTACTATCATGTTTTTGGTAAAACTTGATTTTCCCCTATTTGCTGACATGTGAACTTTATGACGTCATTTTGAAGTAATGCTGGGCATGTTGGTACTCGTTTTTATATCAATGAAAAGAGTAGGGTGATAGCTATCCATTGGTACCAAAATCAAGTGTCTGTGGTATTCCTGTGTCGTACTAAGCATGTTGCTATACTTCTCTTTCAAAGAGGTGCCTAACCCCCCCCCCCCCCCCCCCCCCATCATCACTTTGGGAGCGTAACATGTCAGTTGTGGTGCTCAATTGACAATTACATTAAATAATTTGGTACCAGAAAGGGTTTTTTGTAAGGCAGATTAAAATCTTGGAGGAGGTTAATAATAGCTGATATCTGTGAATGGTCAAGCACTTTCTGCATGAATTATTGTGTCTTTGTGCTGAAACCCTGACTTAAATAGGGCATTTTAAAGATTTTGTTTACATTTTAAATCACATTTTGTTCTAACATACCCGCCCATACTATAAAATCACACCAGTAATTGACAAATGTTGACATACGCGCAATTGATCGCCTAATTCTGTCGCTTTTCCGTAGTTTCCGGTTCCGTATTCCTTTGTACTGTGAAAGATCGTTTCTTGGGTAGAGCAAAATGGCCGCCGTGCAATTTCCGGTTTCCTCACGTTCGAACGACGATAGCCTATCCAGTGTGTAGAGATCAGTGTTTGCAATGCGCATTATTGTTTCTACCATCAAAACGGCAAGTTTGTTTCCCACGGTACTTGATGAGGCTTATGTGCAAGTGCCAGGCTCTTACATCAAGTAGAAAACACAATAGACATAAATCGGAAGAAGCACCTTTGACTGCAATAAAATGCACTTGTGAAAAAGTCACGGTTTTAGGGTGAAATTTCGGTCTTACCTTGGTGTAAGATATTCATGAGTTAGACTAGAGTAAAGACTCTTTTACGGAATAAGTTGTACAATCCTTGTAATCCTTTGATCCACTTTTAGAAGATTTCATGCTAGGCTAATTTCATGAGGTCTTACAGAGGATGAACCGAAATTTCCCCTAGATCTAACAAGAAAAAATACGCTACCTCCCTTTTTGCGGTGGTCGTCTGATTTTCCTCTAGGGACGGTTTCTAGGCAACATTTACCTGCTGATTCCAAATCTCGATGATGGAACTTTGTCATCCTTGAGCAATTTGGAGATATATAGTAAATGAGGTAAATTGACAGGGGTAAAACTGGTAAACATTTCATACGTTGTTAAAAGTTATATAGATGTGTTCATGAAAATGAACATTTTGATCAGTGGGTAGACGTGTTATTATGTTGATATTTCTAATATATAGGGGTATGTTTGCACCATTGATTTCCAAATGCTTGTTTTGTTGTTTGGGGTGGTTTCTTTCTTTTGTTTGTAAAGTGATTTTTTTTAATATCTGTTTGTAATATGTGTCTATTTTGCAGGGGTTGCCAAGAAACTTGTCTGGAGCAGGTTACAACACCCTCAAATAAACTATCCAGATTTGATATTTTCATTGTTCGCACAGGATTATAGAGGGCTAAGAATGGGAAAATATTGCAAATAATTTAACATATTTTGCATATAGTTAGTGTTTGATACTACAACCCATTGCCTTCACAATGATGAATGGATATAAACCATTTAGATGCAGATATTGTACGACATATGTACACTCACATGAAAGATTAATGCGCCATGTTAGAAGGCATGAGCTGAAGTATTCATTGGTCAGAACAAGGAAGAAATTCAACCTAATGCTGAATGAAAGATCTTACCAGTGGACATACAATAAGCGAGTGTCTGCAGAAAGCTGTAATTCTGCCATTGATAATGTTTATGGAAATAAGTGTGAATATTGTGAGAAATACTTTGCACAAAGTAGTCATCTTAACTGTCACATTCGGACTCACACAAAGGAAAAACCTTATCAGTGTGAATATTGTCAGAAATGTTTTGCACGATGTGGCCATCTTAAAGAACACATTCGGACTCACACAAAGGAAAAACCCTATCAGTGTAAATATTGTCAGATATGCTTTGCCCAAAGTAGTCATCTTAACTGTCACATTCGGACTCACACAGAGGACAAAACTTATCAGTGCGAATATTGTAGGGAATGTTTTACAAACAGTAGCAATCTTACATACCACATTCGGACTCACACAAAAGAAAAGCCTTATCATTGTGAATATTGTCAGAAATGCTTTGCTCGATGTGGCGATCTTAAGCGTCACATTCGAACTCACACAAAGAACAAACCTTATCATTGTCAGAAATGGTTTGCACAAAGTAGTAAATATCTTAAATATCACATTCGGACTCACACTTAGGAAAAGCCCCATGAGTGTGAATATTGTCAGAAATGCTTTGCGCAAGGTGGTGATCTTACACGTCACATTCGGACTCACACAAAGGAAAAACCTTATCAGTGTGAATATTGTCAGAAATGCTTTGCGCAAGGTGGTGATCTTACACGTCACATTCGGACTCACACAATTGAAAAACCCTATGAGTGTGAGTATTGTCAGAAATGTTTTGTACAAAGCGGTAATCTCACACGGTACGTTCGGACTCACAAAGGAAAAACTCTCAGTCTTTAACTGTGAATATTGTCAGAAACGCTTTGCACAAGGTGGTCACATTTAGTAGGGGACTGCAGTGAAAGAGTGTGCGCTTCCGGATAAAATTATTAATTTTTGCACACAAGTACTTTAGGCATTGATAATCCATAAAATTGATGGAAGTATTTGCCACCCCCCCCCCCATGGACCCCAGCTTGGGTTTGAAGGTTATACAGGGGTCAAAATTTTAAAACTGTTCCGATTGTGTTAAAAAGTACACCATGATGTTTGCCTGGTTACAAGGATTCCAAAAAGGTATAGTTTACACTATCTATGATTAATAGTTTTGTCGTTATGGCGTAAAAACTGTAAAAATAGTGAAAAAAGGTCAATTTGATGTGTACATGAGTTAAAAGTTAAAAGTTGCTTTGATTCAGGTAATATGTGGTGCAAATTGTTCCCTAGCTTAAATGATTGGAATAAGGAATAGTTTTTTTGACTTATCTGTTATGCATAATTTTCAGTTCCAACAAGATAGGTCACAGGTCAATAGAATCCAATAGCTGCCAATAGCTGTTGACTTTATCCGCCATTTTGGTTAATAACCAAACACTTATGATAGTCAAAACTATTCCTATATTTCATTCTTTGAGCTGAAAAAACAACATGAACCACGTTTTACAAAAATTGAAGCAACATTTAATTTTTGACCCTTGTACAAACCAAAATTGCCTTTTTTACCATTTTTACAGTTTTTACCCCATAATTCCAAAACTATAAGCCATAGTTAGTATAAACTATACCTTTTTGGAATCCTTTTAACCAAACAAACATCATGGTGTGCTTTTCAACGTAATCGGAACGTTTTAATTTTTTTACCCCTGTGTAACCTTGAACTCCAAGCTGAGTGCTATGAAAGGGGTGTGGCAAGTGCTTCCATCATTTTTTTTTTATTATCAATGCATAAAGTACTTGTGTACCAAAATTCACAGTTTTATACAGATTTGCACACTCACATGAGATCTGTGCACTACAGTCCCCCACTAATTCAGGCTGGCACAAAGACAAAACCCAAGAATGTGACTATTTTAAAGGTACCAGGAAATGCAAATAGAATTGATGTGGTTTATGTCAAGTCTACAAGGAGGGACTAGAAAGCATTCAATATTTGGGTTGGTGATGACATCATTAGTGAAACTATTGATTTTTCAGAGAGTAATAGAAAATTCCAGGTGACTGGTGTGAATCTATTCATGACACTGACTGAAATCAATAGTTTCACTAATGATGTCACTGGTAGTGTATTCTTCTTTCTGGCCCTGTTTATTGGAATGGAATGTCCCGTAAAAATTTAGAGTAGGTTTATCATCTCATTTCCTGGGACCTTTAAGAAATGTTTTACGAACAGTGGGAATCTTACACGACACATCCGTACTTACCACACAAAGGTACAACGAGCCAATCAGTGTGAAAATGTTAGAAATGCCACAAATAATGATATTTAAAACCACCTTGCATTCTCGTTCCCCCAAAAATAACGATGTCAGAAATGCTTTGCACAAAAAAATTAAAAACAGAAGTGATCGATGTGAAGTTGTACAATTTTTTTACAACATTGTGAGTGGAGAAGTAGGTGTTGCAATTTGAGATGGTTATTATAATTTGATTCTTTTTCAAAAAGGCACTATCGGTGATTGTCTAAATCAGAAAATCTAAATGTCAAAAAGCAGATTTTTGCAAGTCTGTAACAAGTACAGATACCTTAACATCTTCTGCAAATGACAAGGCCAGAAACAACTTATAAGGACAAAATCGGATAAATTAGTCATTACTGTCCATACGGACACTTACTACAACACGTGACTGAATGGAGATTCATATCGTTGACGTTTTCTTCCTTTTCTGTCAATTATTTAGTTGGAAAAAATAACATATGAAAATTCTACAGACTTATCCTTCACCTCTTAAGCTATTCTTGCAAATTTCAAATATTTTCACTCTTTCGGATGAATCACTTACAGTGTCTTTAAAGGGTGTTCATTTGTTCGTTTGATAGGAATGCCGTTCGTATTATAAAGGATTTTGGCTTAGATTTGATGTTATTTAATTTGAACATGGTCGTAGTACCACGGTGAGAAAATATTTTACGTTTTGGGTCCTGAATTGGAAGTTACAGTGCAATGGAGTATTAAAGGCCCACAATTTCAGCCTGTGATATCATGAATATTGTTCCCTATGTATTCCGCCCCCTGCGGGTTCGGGGGTAAGAATTGGCCCGATGTGTTCCTCTGCATGTCGTAAGAGGCGACTAAAAGGGGTAACTCGTCTGTTATTTGAACAGACGGGTTGTTTTTAAATTTAGGTAATTGTAGTAAATTGTTTAAGGATCTCTACTGTGTAATTGTATTATAAAAATGTAATCTGTATTACTCGTGTAAGTAGTTTAAAATTTGTATTAGTTAACCTAAAAACATGCCATTAATTACACTAAATTGGAAACATACCATTTGTCAATTTGTACATATGTAGTAGTTTAAAATCAGTAAACATGAAAACATACTATTTATCAATTTTATTTGTACATATGTAAGACCACCTATTTAATCTGTAAAATATGTTTACAATAATGTTTAATAATGTTTCATTACTGTATTGATTTATCTCGTCTTGTAGTTGAAATTTTTTTTTATTCCCTGGATGGGTGATGAACCTTGTCATCAGTGTATGATGTGTATACCGTAATTAGAATTTTGAACAGTGTATCTTGTATTGTATTCAAATGGGTTATCTTATTTTATACATGGATGTGTGATCTGGTTCTCAGTATATGATGTGGAGCTATTTACACTTGTTGTCCATTCAATTGAATGTTGTGACTAGAATTTTACTGGTTTTGTTTTATATAAGTCGATTTGTTTTTAATATTGTTAACTTTTTAAAATCTTGGGACTAAATTATTGTGTAGGTTTTAATTAAGATTTTGATGTTTTTTTAATAATCTTAATGTCACGATATAACACAATTGTGGTGTTGTCGTTAAACTTTAAGACTCACTCACTCACCCTATTTATCTCCCTATCATGTTGATTTCCCTCTACATTTATATTTTTAGTTTTTCAAGCTTTTGATTCAGAACATCCGGTCTGAAATGACCTCGACGGTTTCAGCAGCTGAGAGAAGATAAAAAGAAATCTGATTTTAATTAATGAATCCGTTTCCTATATAGAATAACAACAAAGGATTAGTCCATCAGGTTGCTGATAACTGCACTTCAATGTACTGTAATTCGACGATTACATATACTTCAGATATTCTCAATTTGAAGTAAGTCTGTAGAATTTTAATGAGTTATTTTTGCAACTGAAAAATTTTAACCCAGAAAAGGAAGAAACAATAAGTGTGCAAAGATATGAATCTCCATTCAAGCTATTCAATACGTGTTGCGGTAAGTGTACGTACGGATAGTAACGAGTAAATATCAGATTTAGGGGGGGGGGGGGGGGGGGGGGGGGGGGGGGGGGGGGGGGGGGGGGGGGGGGGGGGCGGGGGGGCAGGGGAGGGGAAGGGGGGTGACACTATTAGCTGCTTTCAGTCTTAGCCTTTAATATTTTTTGTTAGGCCCACCTATACTTTTACATATTGGCATAAAATCTGATTTGTAATCATTTTACCAATTTTTTGTGTTAGCAATTTCATTGATATGTGGAATTTTAAAGCGTGATCAATTGTACAGTTTAGTGGTGAGCTTCCTGTTTTTGCGAACGAACATGACACCGTTTCACATTTTGGTATTTGCAAAACGGAGTCTTAAGGCGGTGACACCCACAAATAATGTCCGCTTTTTCTGTATGACCATTAAAGATGGTGGTTTTAATAGTGTTGATGACTGAAAATAATCTACCACTAACATTGTGAGTTTTGTCATTTGTAACCTGATGACCATAATTAAATAATGATAATTGTTAGTCGACATATTAATCCGTGGTATTATAAGCGGGTAACATTTGGAAGTGTTATCCGAGTCCGGAGCAGGTGCATGGCATGTGGTTTATGCGTATAAACTAGTATGTTACACTGGATCGTGGTGTATTTCGGGAGGGGTATCATGTGGACCCCTCTGAAACCCACTTTGGCGTTGATGGGGCACATCAACGCGACCATAAGCCACAAAAAGGGAAAGTGGTTGTACCGATTCAAAATGACGGTCAAAACCAGTCGCGAAAAAAAAAATCCCGCTAAAATTTAAAATCCTTTCCCGAGACTTCTTCCATAAAATTTGGCTCATAATAGGAAGAACATAAATACTTTACATTGCTAAAATATAAAATAAAAACAATTTTAAAAAGTTACCCAGTACGATTTAAGAGAAAAACAATTTTTGAATAGCGCCACCAATGCTAATGTTTATTAGCATAAAAACGCCATGGCCGATTAATTTTGGTTTTCACCAAATATGAACAACTTCATTAGGTCAATTACAGACATCCTGACCAAATTAGCGTTAAAACATGGTCGCGCAAAAAATAAATCTTGGGTTCACTATGTTTGTCCAGAGATTTTAATTTGATTATTAATTGGTGAAGAAAAAAAGAACATTTTGCCGCAAACGGCCCAAAAGTGTCTGCATTTCCGCGTAGCGCAATGTTTTGACTAAAAATAACGCATTAAAACTTAGGGTTTTTAGATACAGGCAGCTGAAAAAACTCTTCTTTTATTTGGGGGCCTAAGAAGAAGTTTGAAAAAGACATGACGGCCAAAAGCCGTATACTTTTTTCTGTACTTTTCTTTCAACACAGCCCATGAGTGTATTTCGTACGCCCGGGGGTGTGTGGGGGGGTGGTGGGTAAGGTCCCAAATGGGGAAAAGGGTCCACCTTTTGATTGATGTTTTTGTTAAAGGGTCCCAGAAAAACATTATAATCAAAAAAAAATTTAAGAAATCCTGACAAGAAAGTCCCACTTTTTGGTGTGAAACGTTCAAAACGTCCAGAAACAACAAAAAAAAAAAAAAAACAAAAGGACCATTTTGGGGTTTGGTCAACTTTGCCTAAAAAGTCCACTTTTTCTAAAAAAGGTCCACTTTTTCGAATTCCCGCCCACCCCCCCCCCCCAAATAAATGCTCTTCGTACGGCCCTGTTCTTTCATATAGAAAAATACCAACATTCTTACAATCTCCTTGCACAAACTACCAGCTGCATTTTGGGACCAATTTAGATCAACAAAAGTTCTGTCAAGTAATTTATGACCAGAATTTAATGTGGGTCTGCCATAGAAACTAATATTTTGCCCGACATTAATCAACTGAGGGCTTCCCGAATGTCAACTGTGGGATATGGAGCCTTGGGGGTGAAGTTGAGATAGGATGGGCATTGGGGAGGGAAATTGGCGTTGGGGGAGGGAGATAAGGGGAGGGCAGGAGGAATGCGACGGGGCATTGGGAAATGATGTCCTCGAGATGGAATATGGATTTTGGAGGGGGAGATGGGGCATTTACGCGAGTTGATGCAAGTTTCACGTTTATGACTTTAAGGAGAGAGAGAGATTTCAACATGGGAAAGTGGGGGTGGATATTATTGGATCGAGGCATGGGCGTAATAAGGACAAAGCGGTAGAAATGTCAAATAATTCAATGGGAACGACCGCTCCCATTATAGGGGTATTTATGTACACCCCCCGTCAACCCCCACACAGAACTACCCACACCAACTTTTTAGGTGCCTTTTAGGGTCCCTAAACACTTTTGGTATGTTATGAAAAATCCCGCTGCTCTAGAGATATCCAAGAGGGCCGCCATGATGGCTCCCAAAATTGGTCTAAATTGAAAAAGTCATATATCAGCTAAGTTATACCAATAAACCACAAATAAAATGGTTTGTTTTATATGTTTGGGCCTACTGCCACATTCATTTTTGGTATTCTTGTTTGTTATAATTCTTCAATCCAAGATGGTGCGGCCAATACGGCTCCAAAGTCGTGAACTGTGAGAAACTCAATATTCTCCAAAAATTTTATGAAAGAAGAAATGAAGATGATCAATAATGTTTTTAATCATAGAAACTATTGAAAATTGTTGATCTGTTTCAATGCACTAAGTTCAAGATGGCCGCAAATGGTCTCATTTCAAGTGAAAAGTCATGTCTTTAATGGCCTAAAATAAATGGTAATGATAACATAATCCATTTAATTGGATTTTACACCGCTTTAACAACACACACACACACTTGGTATAAATCAATACACTTTCGATGGCAATACGGGACCTTCTGACAAACTGGTTCGATTAAGTCCCTACATCGTGTCCAACCATGTTCTGTAAGAGGCGGCATATCCTGAATCTGACCTATTCCAATTCGCTGTCCTGTAATTTGCACGCTTGCTGTGAGGAAGCAGAGACACACTTGGTTATATAAATAAAAAGAAATATCATTTTGTTATAAATCTGGAAGTATCCCAAATAAAGCAACATTATAAACCTATAGACATTTTATATAGCGACTGTCCACCGCTATAACACACACATACTTGGTATAAAGAAATACAATTTCGATGGCAATACGGGTCCTTCTAACCAAACTGGCTCGATAAAGCCTCCACATCGTGTCCAACCAGGAGGTAGTGTAGGAGGGGGTATATTCTGAATAGGCACATCTGCTCCTATTCCATTTGCACTGTCCTGTAATTTGCACGCCTGTTGTGAGGAAGCAGAGACTGCTTGAATGTTGGAAACTTAGATCGACTTTAGATGAGCTCCTAATGGTCTGACGATCATCAACCCTCTTCTTAAGCATGATGGCCATTACTTTATTAACTTCCTTGACCTTGGGCAATCCATAGAGGAAGCATACAAATTGTTCTCATCTATTACTCATTATCTACTTCAAAACTATCTCCCAACTTGGCAAAACACTACTGATAACTTCAGATGTGCCTATTCAGGACATACCACTTCCTACATACCTTGGTTGGACACGATGTGCAGACTTTATCGAGCCAGTTTGGTCAGAAGGACCCGTATTGCCATCAAGTCTTGCAGACAACTTGGCTGAAGTCAATGAAGAGGAAATGTCACATGAGGAAGTAATTGATGTGGATGAAGATGATCCATATCTGGCAGCTTATATCAGCTCGTCTGGCCTAAGCTGATCTTGTCCACACGGGGCCCGTTCCTGGCTGGTTTGGTCTCCCCCGTTTTGTTTAGGGGTGGGGTCAGAAAGAAAATTGTCCTTCGTGTCTGCCATCTCAGCAAAGTCAGCCTTGAGTGTCAGTCATTGCTGTTAACTGGTCTATTATCCACCGCTTTAACACACACACTTGGTATAATGACATACAATTTCAATGGCAATGCGGGTCCTTTTGACCAAACTGATTCGATAATGTCTCCACATCGTGTCCAACCATGTTCTGTAGGAGGCGGTATATCCAGATTATGACCTATTCCACTGCACTGTCCTGTAATTTGCACGCTTGTTGTGAGACACACTTGGTTGTATAAATAAAAAGAAATACCATTTTGTTATAAATCTAGAGATATCTCAAATAAAGCAAAATGATAACAGAATTGAAGAATACCGGTTTTCATCAGCATGTTGTTGGTCCGACACATATATCAGGTCATACTCTGGATTTGGTCATGTCTCGTCTAGATGATTATCTGATTCGTGAAAGGCAATTTGAGGCTGATAATTTACACTATTCTGATCACTTTATTGTACCCTGTACCATTCAATGTGAAAAACCTCCCCCATTGAAAGTTACTACAACATACCGTGAAAATGGGAAAATGGATCATGACTATCTAACTTCGCGGCTTGCTGATGAGCGGGCCAATTTCCCTGACAGTGGCGATCCTAATTTCTTTGTTGATCATATGAGACTTTCACATCCTCGTGCTCGATGATGTTTTTCCCCTTATCACAAAAACTTGCACCATAAGATCTAAACTGCATGGTACAGTGACACAATCCATGAGGCTAGCGGACCACCAGGCGGCGCCTTGAGCGTAAGTGGAAAAAGAATCATACAGAAGCTGCCTGAAACGGTAAACTGCATTAAAACTCAAAAGGACCTTGTTTCTAGGTTAATAACTAGTGCACAAATTTTGATGTACTTTACAAACAAATGTACAAATGCTACCGTGAAAGATATGTATATACAATCATTTTTCCTTCTCAACTAGGTCTTCCATCTAAACTCCCTGACTGTGGTTCTTACCAAGTTCTTTCAGATAGGTTTTGTCCTTTTTCATTGAGGTTAAAACTTAGAAACAATGTTAATCCTTTACAACAGCAGTGCAAGAGATGAATACACATTTCTGTAGGCAACGTGCAGTCAAGTATGTTGTACTTTTGAACACTTACGGGTGATATGTTAGAAAATATTATTATGAAGTTCTCTATTAAATCTTTGCCTTATTAGACCTTCTATACCGTCTTGGTTCATCAAGAACACCTACACCTGTTGCTGCTTGCCGGCCGATTTATTCCTAGAAATGGTGAACTCATCACTTGCAACTGTCTCATTTCCTCAAGGATAAGCGTTCTGTAATAACTCCAGTTATCAAGACCCACCATGGAGCAATTACCTGAAAAGTTATCGCTCTGTGGCGAATATAACATTCCGTCCAAAATCGTTGAAAAAGGCTGTGGCATGTCACGTGATTAACATGTTGAAGCACCCACCTTGGTGAATAAGTATCATTGCCTACTGGAGACACCAACAGCACTGAACCGCACTTCTCAGGTGAAAAATGATGTGCTGAAGTCTCTTGATGGTGGCAGCTGTTTTTTCATGGTAGTACTTGACATGTCAGCAGCGTTGACAACGGTTTTGATCACCACAGTTTTTGCTGCAAATATCAAAATAGGTTGGTAGTAGGGGGTACTGTAAATCGCTGGTTCGCATCTTATTTAAGTGATAGAACTGCTAAGTTAACTGTCCAGAACGTTTTTCCTAGATCATACATTGAAGTATTCACTTCCTCAGGGTTTCATTAAGTTGGCCCTTGTGTTCACGGTCTAATACCTACACCTGTGGGATTATACGTAATCCATGTATCAAATTCATGTCTTATGCTGATGACATACAGCTCTCTCTGATTTTTGACCCAAAGGTCCAGGGTGACTCCCAACGCCCTTACCTGCCTGGCTTCCTGTATCTCTGAAATCAATGATTGGGAATGATTGTCTAATCGCTGCCACTGAATCAATAGAAAACTGATTATCGTTTTTGCCAGTATCGCATTCTACCACGGCTCCCTAATCCTCGGCTCCGACTTGGCAATGTTTTCATTCATCCAGACTCTAATGTTAGAATCTGGGTATTTTTCTGATGCTTCCTAACATGTCTGATCCAGTCAGGTTCCCTTGTAATCCATCAATTTTTCCTTTAAGGAACCTTTGGGGATTCGCCGCTTCGCACCCAAGAGGCTTCCACAATGCAGTTAAGGGTTGGTCCTTTCATCGTTTGATTATGGTACTCTGCTTGTTGTTGTGCACGTGAATGTAACCTAAAGCGTTTGCAGCGCCTCCAAACAAGGCTGCGCGCTTAATATTTAGATGTAGCCGGGACCAGCCCTCTACTGCTTGTTTAAGGGAATTGCAATTGGTTGCCCTGTTAAAGAACGTTTCAGTATAAGATTAAATGTTATATGTTTATAAGTATCTCATTAACAACTCCTTCTTACTTGGGTGATCTTGTTTCTCTACAGAGAAACAATCCTCTTGACACGGGAACGCAGACTCGTTCTCACTCTGATTTACAACTCGTCTTTCCACTGCTGAGATCTATACAAAGGCGGTATTCCTCCTTTCGCTGTCGCTGCTCCGCGCGGTGGAAGGACATGCTAAGGAGATTCGTGATGAGGCTGGGGTCTGGTCCTGCTTTCAAGCGATTTTGAAAAATCCTGATTCCCATTCTTGAGTTTGTTGTGTTTTTGATGTTTGTTGCATTATTTATATATGTTTTCTTTGTAAAGCGCTGGGTTCTTAGTAGAGCGCTTATAAATGTTTGTCAGATTAGATAGGGCAGATAGAATGTTGCTCTCAAAATCAACAGAGCAGAATATCCCGCATACTTGCCACCTTATGTAGAAAACCTTGGAAGTATGAGTGACGGATCTTTCCACTGTTCAGAAATGCAAGGACCGTATCTGCAGTTCAAGCCATCTGCAAGCTGCGAAATCATGCTTAATTATGCTATGGGCATTAAAGAAAAAGACAAAAACTTATTGCATTTTCCCTGACAATAATCTATTACACAAAAAAAGTATTGGAACGTCGATGCGGGTGTCGTGAAAAAAGTCGCGCCCTCAGCAGCTTTGCATATATTATGCAAAGGAGTTCTCCACCTCAATAGAACTAGATATTATTTCCTAATCGCCTACGGCTCAACCGGAATAAGAAAACTTCCTATTGAGCCTGCGCTCCTAGCTGTAAGAAAAACATGTTAAAACACTGACCTTGGGTAGCACCGTTCTTCAGCGACGAGATGCTCATCCACTCCCCATGTCAAGCTTTAAAGAAACGGGCCCGAAGGAGAGACTAGATACATAAAAACTATAATTTATTAAATTAAACACCCGCAGGACATGAGTGAACCAAATTATTGGGCGTCTATTAACAATAGAATTAAATAAATTTGATCGGAATCCAACCTTCTGGCATTATTACACCAATCAGAGACCTAAATTCAGGGATACAGAAATATTGTTGGCAACGTTTCCACGAACGTACCGTCTTTTGAAGAATCTGTCTTCCATCTACCGGCCTTTTGAATAGGGATCTGGACAAACCAACAACAGCAGCTGCTGTCGCACAACCTAGCCCTAACGGTGCCAGCACCTATACAATTTAGGAATCAAGAGACCCATAAATCTTATTCAAAAATGCGTCCAATAATATTTTCTCTCACCGGTATATGATAAATTTCCTGCACGTAAAGGGTATGAGGATTCTTCCTAACCATGGTCGAAACAAATACCCTCTGAGATAGATCACGATGATGCTCTAGATTGGATATTATATAACAGGCAGCTGATTTCCGGTTGCTCCACAAGAACCCACTCACATCCCTATAACGATCATCTTACGGCGCTCAATGAAAAATCTAGCATGAGAGGAGTAAAGTTTAACATCACATAGTCTAAGGTTGACCAATTCACTATGTCTGAAAAAACCTGCGTAAGAGATTAAGCTCGCACAAGTTCTTTAATAGCCAATTTGAAACAAGGGAACGCAACAATCTGCTGTTATGGCTCCTTCCTAAAACAGACGAGCTAAGTAGTCTTTTCAACCCCATCAAAGCAGTGCTGAGGAATTCTATCACAGGATTTCAGAGACTACTGGATCACAATCCAACTTCCACTTGATTGCATCAAAAGCCGCTCTATCGAGAAAAAGGAGCGCATTAACGTTAATAAGTTATAAAAGTACCTTGCAATATCATGATGCGTTCCATGTAAACTGGAACCATTATTCGAGCCCACCATGACTCCCAAGCTGCCCAAGCTCTAGTGTACTTTGATAACATTATTAGGTGCCCTGGATGCCAACATCACCTTGTTTAATCAGCGAAAATCCGCTTTCATGTCTGTAAAGGAAAACATAAAAAACCTCCCAATCCTACATAACACAACACACCTGTGTTGAAATCGTCCAATGCAAATCATTTAATAAACCCTGGCCCTCACCTGCCACAGAAATGACTTCTATCTCCAGCGAGGCAAGTCAATAGTAATATCCAATTCATACTTACACTGTCTTCCAATGACAGGGTGTATATCTGAAAACGGTTTCCTACATTTTGGAACAAAATATGCTTCCCCAAAGCCCCAACGCAGCTGTCAATGGAAACACCCTGAAAAAAGAACCAGAATATAATTATATACCCCTGGAACACAAAAAGAGCTACTTATAAAAAATGCATCAAAATTAAAACTTGCCTTCATAAGCCAGACTTCACTTGCTCCCCGAGCTTCTCTTCTTCGTGCGTATGAGGCAGCAGCTAACATGTTGTAGCGTTGTAGCCAACTCACGTGGTTGGTTTGGGTTTGATAAGTCTATATCCACCGGTTTCCGAAAGGTAGGACACTCATTGAGTATGTTATCCGCAGTCCTGTGATGGAGAGCCACTTGCAGACTGGCGATGGCCGCAGCCCCCATCGGTCCATTATTGCTATTGAAGCACCGACTCGTGTGCGAATCCGGTTTAAAAGGTGACCTCATTCCTTTCGTGGGAGTTGCTGCCATGGGTATGTTCTGTCTTAGGTGTGATAGAGCATGGTCTGGTCTTGGAGTACTCAAGCCAGTCGTATTCAAAGTCTGTAAGATGCTGAATGGTGAACTGGAGAGTTTAGCGCGTGTCGGCAGAAAGTTCGGCGAAGCGCAGTCTCTGTCTACCCATTTTGTTTGTGATTCTTGAACGGTGTTATGGCAGCAGGTGCTTGTTTGTCCAGCAGGGCCTTATATTCACTAATTTGTGCGAGTGGTGCTCTCTCCGAAGTGCTGCAGGGGCAATGCCTGAGAGCACGTAGGATTTCAGATGGAGTAGGACGGATGCATCCAGTGATTTCTCAAGGTCTCGTTGTGTACAGTTCCAGCTTCTTTTGTGTGAGAGCTGTGCACCATGCTGGGGCGGCATATTCAGCATTGCTTAGACAGAGCCAAGGCGTGTTGTCAGGGTCTTGGCTGGCACCCATGAAGATCCAGTAAGTCTGCACAGGAGGTTATTCTCGAAGATACCTTGGCGCATACGGACTCCGAGGTGCTGCCGGTATTACGCTGGAGCTGCCGTCAAGCTTGACTCCCATGTAGGTTGGTGTAGGAATGGTATGGCAAGGCGCTCCATTGAGGTTGATTTGAAGTTGACATGAGCCTCTTTTGGTGTTAAGATGAAAGGCATTAGCGGTGGTCTTGGCTTCACTCGGCTTCAGTCTCCCGGTCTTTCCATATATGCTGCAAGTAGGCCCATGTCCGTAGTAAGTGTGCCTTTCTACTTCTGTCCAGTTTGCTGTCCGAGTGGAGGAGGGCAAAATCGTCGGCGTAGCCATTTGTCTAATGTTGTTTGGAGGTAAGTCGCTGATATACAATTTTTTTTTTTGTTGGGGAAAAAACAGCAATAGGAGGCCAGTACAAGATCCTTGTGGTACTCTCCGTCCTCAGACGCCAGGCGACCGACTCCTGTCCATCACTGGTCTTGAGAATAAAGCTACGGTTTTCAGCGTTAATGATGAATTGTACAAGTGACGATCCGTGATGGTCCTGAGAAGCTTGAGTGTCAGGCCCTGGTGCACACGGTGTCGTATGCTGCAGTAAGTTCCACCAATATGACGCCTGCCTTCGGTCTTTTCAAAAAGCTTTCTTCCTCAATAGCATTTGTGAGTTTACAAAATCTGGTGGACAGTGCGCTCCGGCCACGGCAAAATCCCGCTTGTTCGTCAGGCAGACGGGTTCGCCGACGGGCCCCCGCCAGCTAGGATATCCTCTCAAGGAGTTTGAAGGAGACACACAGTCGTGATATTGGGCGGTAGTTCCTAGGGTTGTCGACAGCTTGTTTGTTTAGGGAATGCAATGATAGTAGCTCTCCTCCAGATCATGGTAGGATTGGTTGGTGAGGCAACATGTGTAGAACTGCCTGGAGCCAATCTGTACATCGTGGGGGTCCGCATTGCATCAAGAACTCTGCTTATGTTTATCAGGGCCCTTGCCTTTCCACCTCTTTAGTTGGCTGATAGCATAGGTAAGCTCATCGAGTGAGAAAGGTGTTTGAAATGACCCGTCCACGCCAGGGCTCGACGAAGTTTGGTGATCTCTTTTTTGACCAGAGCGAGTGTGATCCTTATCATGTTCTTGAAACGACCGTTTTCGAGGAGTTGCTCACGATTGAGGTTGCAGGGCACTGGACAGTTCGATGGTTTGAATTCTCCGTGGACGGTTTTGTCTTCCAGGCCTTCCTGCTGGAGTGGGGGAAATCGATTCCTTGGACCGCCTCCTCCCAGCGACCACGGCGTTTCCCTGTCCAAGCAGTTTGTCAGATGTGAAGCCTTGGATGAAGCTTCTTCCCCGGGTTCAAATTCAGGAAAATCATTGTAAAGAGTATTACATTCATCATCCCAGGATGGAATATAACTTAACTGCGACGACAGCCACATGGGATGGTCTTCTTTGCTATGTTGATAAAGAGTTGGCACAGTGCTGTGTAAGAATTGTCCAGGTTTGGAGGAGGTTGGTTCGGGAGGTGGGCACTTTCCTGAATCCACCAGGTCTGAACTGGTCCCAGTCTTCCTTGCGGTAGTTTCACCTTTTCACCTGGCTTTGTGTACAGGCTCGCTAGGCTCTCCTTAGCGTCATTATGGTCTGTGTTTGGGACTTCGGAAAGCGGTCGAGAACAGTACGGTGAATGGAATGGGTCCATGTTTGCATAAGCCAGGTCAGGGTTTGTAGACGTTTTCCACCTACCAGAGTTGAAAGTGTCTGGTTGCTTGGGGTCGTGGCAAAAGTTTACACCGGTTTTGAGGCCCATTCCTCTAGAGTAGCTTCCATCCGGGTTGGTTTTCCTGTAACCCCTGTAATGCCCCCGATCTGAAGTCCATGGCAGAGCACCCTCCGGAAAAGCTCCTCCCATCCTCGCACTTATATTCCGCCTGGAATTAACTCAAATTGCAATGACCCCAAACATGGGACGTACTTTAGAAAAATACTATGCTTGGCTATGAATCCTGAACGGAAGCTCTAGAATGGTCTGGCATCCAATCTAACACAGAGCATTTCCATGCTTAAACTGTGGGCCAAAAATATATGAAAATTCCGCCATGAACAATATAAAAGAGGGATCGACAAACGATCACATTCACATAATTTGAACAGCAGGGTACGTTGATCTGTAAAAAAGAACGAGAGAGGCCAAATGGTGCTGAGGCCAGGCAGGAACCACTAAAGTAGCCAAGGCTTTACTGTCCTTACAGGCATAACAGCTTTCGTCCCTACTAGGTTAATAATGGGCAACAACCAATTAAATTCTCATTTGCCCACTGGAACGGCAAAAGAGTCCCCCTGACTAGTGCAGGACACCAATACTTTGAATTGAATCGGGGAATTTTTGCATTAAATCATCTGCTAACTATCTACTGTGTGTGTGGACCCCACATCTGTCCATAAACTGACAAATATAGGTGACAACCCCCAGCATCAATCAATGTCCCCTACTGCGGACAATCATGCTCTCACATTACCCTTCTCTGGGTATCCACTGTACGTCCAAGTGGACACAGTGCCTCTTGCAAAGGTTAAAAACCTGAAGACTCAACTCTTGTAATTCTAACTTCAATGCTACCTTTGATTTGGCCACCACACCATGTTTTGTCAAACATAGCTTCAACACGCTTAACCCATCAGATTGGGTGGCAAAGGCATCCAGGCGCAATGCCACCCTTCAGCTCCTCCACGTGGAGCTCTACCTATCTCTATCAGCGTGTCCATGACTGCTTAAACTCCAAACCTCCACACTGTGCGGTCCATGCGCCACAACCCAAATGGCTTTCATCAATTATACGATACCTTTGCAATGAATATTCACCCAGAAAAACGATTATTGAGAGCGCAACATTAGAACTTCCAGAAAACAACTCTTTGATAACACCACTGTTACTAGTACACTGAAAACTCTTGTCCCAATGGAGGCGAGAAGATATTTCCGATAACAGAATCTGTTCACAATTGCACAATAGGGCCAAAACTGGCATTCAAAATTGCCTTAACTACCTTAAGCGAAGCTAAAAACGTCTAAGCAGTAACAGTGGGCAAACTAGCAATACATAATGCTAATAGAAAGAAAGACATTCTCAATCTTACGATCTAATTTGGATAGCCCCTTCCTTGGCATTCCCATGAAAGGCCCCCCATTCCAATTCTTG
>JAMKCH010024317.1:0-38778 GCA_023653785.1 Ophioderma brevispina | reverse complement strand
GTGAAATTTCCAAACTGGGATTGGGTGGATTGACTCAAAACAACCCTCTGATTTTAGTTATAATTGTCCGTATAGAACAACTTATAACTACAACATTTATTGAATGGAGTTCATATCCTTGACTATTGCTTTATCGGTTTTTCTTTTCTTTCTTCCTTTTCTTTCAATTTTCACAGTTGAAAAATACTTATTTGGAAATCAAACAGATTATTCCTTTTACTTTCAAGCTATTCCTACATATTTTCACATTTTGACTCTGTTGGGTGAATCACTGTATAGTGTCTTTAATCTAGCACTCTTGGTGAACACCCAATATTTTTGTGCAAGGAGAACATTTACTATACAAGTGCCATAAAAAATCCATCAAGGCATGTGCAACAGGAAGCATTTTTTGAAAATAACACAAACAGATCGACGACAGACAGACATTGATATATCAAACCCTTTGTTAGCTTAAGTTAGCTAATAAACCGTTAATCTAATATGAAAGTTTTGTCTTCAATTGTACACATTGTATATTTTGGTAGAAACACTCCAAACCCTCATTGCAAATACAATCTCACCTGCAATTGTGAGTGAAACGAAATGTTAAATGGATTTGTTTTCAACATCGAGCGGAATGTTGTTACCACCTGTCCAGCATAAATGGGGCAATTTTTTTCATGATTTGTTGTCCCAGTAGATGTTCTGAGGGGTTTACTGCCCATAAAACACATATTAAGCAATGGCATTATTTGTTTCATTTTCCACTAGTTTCTGCTCCCTCGCCAGCTGGCACCATCGCAAATTTACCCTCATGATTGATGGATAAACATGTATTGCTGATGGGGTTGGTGCATGGATGAGTGGGTTATGGTTCAGGGCAGCATTAAAAAGAGATCAAATACTGCAACTCACAGAATCTTTTTACTCCCAGGTCTCCTACATGGAATCATTTGCCCATCCACTCTGATGGAAATCTCCTGTTCCAATACATATATTCTTGGTGTATTCTATCTACCAAGTCCTCGCCATTGGTGTAAGTACTCACAGTGGTCTCCAGGGTGTGGTCGTCATCTCGAGTCAGACTATGACTGGATTGTCCCGCAGATTACATTGAATTCAAGGATCAGAATATTTAAACCTTAAAAAGAACAATCCGAAGAGGGTTGAAATCAGAATGCGTAACTCGCACTGACAGAAATATAAAGAATTTCTTTAATTCTGCCTTAATACTGCGTTTGAGAAGTATGTTTTAAATATTTTCTACTACTAAGCACATCTATCATTACTCAAAAATGTAAACATCTCATAAAGCTCATAGATGGTACTGTAAGCCAACTTATATAAACAAAGAACACTTTTTAATATGAACAGCAAATTAGAGAAATCCTTTATATTTCTTTTCACAGTGTTGATTTAACTCTTCTTGTTGTCAACCCGTGAACTTTGAAGTTATTTTGCTAATTGAATTCTTAAAGACAACCATGTTAGGGGGGGCAGATTGTTTATAAAGTATAGCTAAACCTTTTACGGTCTTGTTAGTTACGTTGTAAAAAAGGTAAAATATGTGTGTTGCAGCCGTTGTATTTATACTGCCTCCAGATTTACTGAGTAGCGATACATTTACAGCTTCTGCATGTTTTTTGTTGGTAGAACTGGAATACAGCACCTTTTGTTGCTTGCAAACACCCTCAGACGAGAATAGTTACTACAGGAATGGACATCAATGGTTATCAACAAAAGTGAGGAAATGCCTTTCTAATATGCTTGAACAACCTCTACACTCTTGTACTATAATCCAATGACCATGTTGGCATGGGGTTCTCAATATTATTAGCTGAAGGGCCAAGAATGCTGAACATTGGTTGCAAGTTTACCACTGGAAGGGCCAATACACGTATAAATATCTTATGTTTTCCTTTAATATTTTGAGAGCGTAGGGGGCCAAAAATCCATGGTTGGCGTTGCGGGCCGGATTTGGCCCGCAGGCCTCCTTTGAAACCCATGATGTAGTTGGAGTTTTTACGCCCCATGTCTTATAAAGAGCCATATTTTGGCTTTGTGGACATGTTTCTACCATCCGCAAACTGGCTTTGAGCAAAAGGCTATTTTTCACCTGGCTACAAGTCATGCATGCTGATTATATTCATCGTCCTTATATGACTGATAGAAAATAATCAAATCAACTGCTGATTGGCCTCTGACCATAAAAAGTCAATTTTTGACTAATAATAACCTGTTTTCTTCTAAGTGATTTTGGTCGGGCCACATTCCCCATCTTGAAAAGCGACCCTTTTTTAACGCCTTCACTCCTTTTTTTATAACTTAACTTGACTTCAAGGACCTTTCAATGTGACCGCTTGACATTATTAATCATCCATGATTGTTCCCCCCTGTTACATGTAATTGTAAAGGCCCCAAGTTTGGTTGTCAATTGAACTTCAACCATGCAAAAGAAAAGATGCCAATTTGATTTTTTAGCCTTTTCATAACTTGACCTGAACCCTCAAGCCTTTGACTTGGTATGTGACCCCTTGACCACATTATCATATAAACAGGTCCCCAAGGGGCATGCATGTCCCAAGTTCTGTAGCAATGGACTTTATTGCTCCTTGCATGAGTCCAATTTTGTTGTTTTAGTCAATTTATAACTTTACCTCATGATCTTTGACCTTGGTATGTGACCTTTGACCTCATTATCTTATGAAGGTTCTCAAGGGGGCCATCTATGAGCCAAGTTCTGTAGCAATTGGACTTTTACTTCTTGACTGAGACCAATTGATTTTTTCAATCCCAAATTTAAAATTCAACCTCATGACCTTTGACCTTGGCATGTTGATGACCTTGACACCTTATTATGAAGGTTCTTAAGGAGACATCGATGCCTAATTCTGAAGCAGTTGGACTTTTACTTCTCAAATGTGAAAATTATTTGAACTTTAAACCTTTGAAAAACACAGGCACACAGACACACGGCAGATAGAATTAAGGACGGTAAGGTAGCCTCCTGCAATTCTTGAGGTGACACAAAAAATGAGGCACAATCAATGATTTCCCTGTCGATCTCAAGATGAATGGCATAGTAATTGCTTACAGGATAGTAAATTTTAAGAATACACAGCACTTAAATTGATCGGCTATACAGTCATGTTCTGTGAATTAAATGGTCCTATGCAAGCAGTGAATGAATTCATAACATTTGAGCATCATTTAGCTAGACATCTCTATGGTAACACATGTTACTGTCCTAGAGCACATTGCCAGATGACTTTGGTCTCTCTCACCAAATTAACTTACATCATTTGTGGACAACAACACTGTTGGCAACATACGAAAATCTAGTCTCTTTGCTCGTGTCGAAGAGCCCCATAGGTCAAAGATTACCTCGAAAACGGTGTTTTGGGCTTTTGAAATGTGTTGATGATAAATTACTTGATTATTTTCCCCGTTAACCTTCTATTCATTTTTGCATATGGACATGACCAATTTCTCCCCAAATTGGTCAAATTCCTTTATGAAATGTCGTCGTTATGAAGTTAGAACACTTCATGTCTCCTCAAAAATCGCCCCAATTTACACGGGCCCGGTATACGATTTTGTTGTTTCGGTCTGATGACTTGGAATGATAGGAGGCTCTTATTAAAAAGCGTTGCAAGACCCATTCGGCGTTCAAAGGCATCCATGAAGGGATAGGTGTGGCTATGCCAAACTTCCAAAAACTGCCTGACTGGTTGGATTTGGCCCGCAGTCGTTATGACGAAAAAACGCAAAAACCCTCCTCCATTCATCAATCGCCATGCGGCGTTACCTGAGCGACACAATAGCATTTACGGATGATAAGCGTATTGGTGAAAATAATGAAACACTTGCAAAAAAGTATACTACATATCATCTCTCAGATCACTGACTGTTTGTTTGATTTATAACTGATTGCTAAAAATCAGGAAAGGAAAATGTCCTATTTTGGTCAGACACGGCGTCCAAATCCAGAATTGTTGTTATTGTGTGGCCTCCCCAAATACCCGATAAAACTCGTCTATTCTTAGTGCATTGATCATGCCCTATGTTAATACGTTTATGGAGAATTATACATTGTTACAGCTCGACCCCCCTCCCCCCCTGTCAATGTTGGAGAACACTAAGCAGATTTATAAAAAAGAAAAGGAAAAATTATTACTAAAATTATTTTAGTGTGTGTTACATATTGAGCTTCCGAATCCCCTCCACACAGAATGCGGATAATGCATGGTAAAGTAGTCTCTTTTACTAAGTGTCGAAGAATGTGAGAATGAAAACTACCTCGCAAATGCGGTCTTTTGGGCCTTTTGATGATCTTGCCCTGATAAATTACTTGCATATTTTTCACGGGTGCCCTTCTATTTTGTAATGATTTTGTATATGTACACGACCATTTCGTACAAATTTGGGTCAATTTCTTTATGAAATGTCGTCGCCCTGAGTTAAACACTCATGTCTCCTGTTAAGAATCGATCCCAATTTACGACGGGCCAGTATGCGATTTTGTTGATTTTGGTTGAATGACTGGCATGATAGGAGGCTTACTATTAAAAGCGATGCAAGATCGCATTCGCCGGGTGAATGGCATTCCATGAGAGGAAAGGTGTGCTACCCAAACTCCAAAAACTACTCTGATTGGTTGAGATTTGGCTGACGACCTGCAAGAAAAAAAAAACAAACCCTAGTCCCTACCATCCAATCGCATGAGCGTCACCTGAGCGACATACAAATGGCTGATAAGCGTATTTTATTGAAATACTGACCGAATATATACCGATTCTTCCCTCAACCCCTCAAAATTCTTTAGTATAACTATTGTGCCAAATAAAGGGAAAATGTGCTATTTTTTGTCAGACACACGTCAATGCTTCCACAAACACCCCTTTATTTTTATAATTTGTGACCTCGCCAAAATGCCGTAAAATCGTCTATTCGTAGTCTATGTTAATTACGTTTACTGAGATTATTATAATACACTGACTTCCGACCCCCCCCCCCCCCCCCCCCTCGCGTATGTTTGGAGAACACTGGCAGAATTTAAAACATATCTTAATAGGTGACTTAAATTATTTTAGTGGGGTTTCACACTATATTGAGCTTCCGAATCGCATCCCCCCCCCCCCCCCACTAATGTGATAGTTTACCATAGGTTATACAGAACCTAAGTGGAATTGGAATCATTGACAGAACTGGTACCTTCTTAATGTTGGAAAACGTCAATGTCTTTTTCAGTTCGCCGAATTGTAACAACATTGATATCGGTGGAGGGGGGGGCAGGACGCCTGTATTCTGCATCATTTTGCCATCTTCAATCAAAACACAATCACATTCGTAGGTCATTCACACAATTAACCACGGATTGGGACTTCGGTAAATGCTAGGCAAGCAGCGTTCGAAGAACTTTTTTCGATGATTGTAGTACCTGAAGTTTTCACACACACGCATACAGATCAACAGCATATCATTTCAGTGAGATATGACTGGCACCTGGCCTCATCGCCGTACAGTCAATAATTAATTTTAAGTGTACAGTTCTCTCCGCCAAAATATCCCTTTTCATTTAACAGTAATCTAACGCATATATTACAAGATAAATAAGGATTTGCTTTTGAGTGTCATGTTACATTTGAGAGAGGAGAGAGGCGCCATATATGTTACGTGTATATATTAACGGGAGCCTGCAATTTTTGACAGCAAGGTTTTCCATATGTGTGAGAGCGCTTTTCATAGTCCATTTGCCCATATCAATTAACCTAGAGATAGTCATTTTGAGTTTAAATCAATAACTCCTATAAAAAATTTAATCCGAATTGAGAACTAAAAGTCCAGAAAATGTAAAAAAAAAAAAATTTTTCTTTCCAGATTTTTGTTGTGGCAGAATTTCCTTAGTCTCGAAGCCTACCTCCCTTAAACTGCAAATAGACCCACTTAGATTTGGAACTGGGAACCCTGTCAAAAGGCAAGCTCTAAACTATTCACCATCCACCCATCAATTTTCAAAATCACTGCACCTTGCACATGTCCAAACTCTCAAGTGTGGCAATCTTGTCCCCCTTGTTTAATCTAAAAAAAAACTACTTCCATATCTATCATGTGCTCAATGTCTTGACTTGTACTCATTTTAGTTCATAAAACTACGACTGTACTGCAACGATCACTTTCGTCTCTTCTTTTTAGATTTTTGTTACTAAGCCAATTGTTTTTAACTTACCATAACAGTCTGTTTGTTATCAGCAATATTGACAATACAGCCCAAGTCCAAATTCACAACTGTTCTCCTGGGCATCTGCCAAATTCTATCAACAGAGAGAGAACAAGACTATGAAAATTACCAGGTTTGGAATCCCGAATCGCAAATTCGAATAAAAATACCCACTTTGCACTTGTATTCATGAAAGTTGCCTTAACCGTAACCTGGAAGTACATTCAAGACAGGGTTATAGAAAGGAGTACAAATTAGAGATCTTTTTTATTTTTCTTAATGAAAAAGTATCATTATCATACAAACAGCACTATTTCCCTCCCTATCCTTGTTAAGTTTAGTTTGAAAAAAAAAAATACACGCAAGTAAACGTGTGTGATCTTCCTGGCAGAATGGCAGTATGGAAGAGAACATGACCTCAGAATGACCTTTGGCCTCGGGCCATGACCTTTGAACATCATCCACATATGACGAAATTCCTACTGCACCTTAATCCAAAGTCTGGTTTCAATCTGCCTTCAACTTTTGAAGAAGACCTGAAAAACAAAACCTAATCTAAACTGGAACATACATACATATAGCCTGCTGGGCTATTGCAAAATCACGTTCTGCTTTCAAGTCAGGGGGATAAAAAGCCTTATATTTTAATTCATAGTTTGACTACGGATAATCATCATCTGCAGCATCAATTCCTGTCACAGTTTCATTATACATAACCAGTTGCAACCCTTTCCATTTGATAACTGAGTAGTATACAGCAAGCACACCATCAGGCATGGTAATAGTCATCAAGCTGATAAATAGAAAAAAAAGAACAGACTGACTGACTGACCACCAACAGCTTCTACATGATAACTTAAAGCCCTGACACAGACATGTTGTTGTTGAGACCATCGAAGATGTGGGAAAGAGTTCGGATATTACTATCCCTTTAATTCTACATGAAAGATTCTTTTAATTATGGCCTTAAACACTAACAGAAGCTCTTATCTTAACCCAAGGCCCCAAATAAAAATGAATTTGGTTTACATGTAGACCTTTTGATACGTGTACATAATGGGTACACGGGGGGTGTGCGAGGCATGGACATAAAAAAAAACCGGGAAAAAGAAAAAAAGAGTAAAATGCCAAACCAGCTGAAAAATAAAGAAAAACTAAACTTTTACAACTAAAAACACCGTCAGGAAAAGGAGGAAATCCTCTTAACGAGGAGATTTCACAACACCTCGGGTAACTCGGGCCAATTCTTTACCCCAAGCCCACCAGGGAAAAAAGAAAGTGAGAGTGTGTTTAGTATAAACTCATCCATGTAGCCACAACTAGCTTTTTTCTACAACCCGTGCTTTCTGAGAGAATAAAATGCACTACTTTGTTTACAGTCCATGGACATGCTTAAATACTTACAAACCAACATCCCAAAAAACAGTTTTATTCACAGTACAGGGTGGTCAAAAAAAAGAATTTTACTACATACACTCGATTTCAGAAAAATATTAAAAATATTAATAAGTGTTAGAAATTGTTTTTTATACATGAAAACAATATCTCATTTATCCACTGTCCGTTGGTAAAAAATCTAAAGTTTTACCTTTCGCATATTTAGATATGGTAAATTAACAGAAAGTCGCCAAAAACCACATTGACCACGGATGTACAATTCTTCACGTCCATCGCAAGCAAAGCCAGTGAGTTACCACTCGTTACTGTCATCTAAATGCTTAATAACTTGGTATTTGTTCTAAAGTAACCATTATCTAATCCGTACCAACTGTTGTTGATAATATTTCTAACAATAGTCCAATGCTGTATAGCGTAAGGGGCAGAGAAGGGGACGTACGCCCCCCTCCCCCCCGTAAGGGGCCCTGGCCAGGAAATAACCTAATCTAGTGGTAAAACAGGAAAATGGAAAGGACAAGCAGAATGGGAGTAGAGAAAGGAGGGCGGACAGGAGAGAAACGGATTGGCTGCAAGGGAAAGGCCGATTGATGTTTTCAATGTATGTAATGTTCAAATATTAATTCCCCAAAGTAGCCCCCCTCCCAGGTTTACGAAGGCGTCGTGTGAAAATGTGGGTTCACCCGGCAAATTGCCAGGATTTCTACATGTTTTGCATTCGCACAAGGTAGTGAGCGAATTTTCCAAAATATCATTCTGAAATAATGCTAAAAGTTTGGGTTGTAAGATTCCCTCACAATGGTTACTGATTCAGAATAATGACCTGACATTTTTCTGATGAAGGTTACACAAGGTAACCAAATTAAGCAAAGACTGTCATGTGTTTACTTGTGTAGACTTATCCAGAGTCTCTTTGGCCAAATTCCACAACAGTGATTCCGTTGACAGAGTGAAAAAATGGGTACCTATTTTTAAGTAAGCATAATTTCCACTGCAACAGTTTTTCAAAATCAAAATTTCCTCTAGTACGGTTAAATAATCTTGTTTTAATATGTGATAGTCAGTATTTTTGGTCATATTGTTTACTGCGGTAGTAAAAAATTCAACAAAATGAGTGTAATCTTTTTTCTCAGACTCACCCTGTATGTATTGGGTATCACTGTAAATCTGCATGAAGCAAATAATTTTAGTATTTGAGAAACATAGATTTGATAAAAATTTGGTGGCATAACATCATGGGTTTCAGCTTGAAGGAAATTCCAAATAATTGATTATTGCGCTGGCCGCGATGACCCCGAAGTGACGGCAGAGCATTTTTAGAGTGACGTAAAAGTATGCTTCTATAGTTTCTTTGAAGCGTGACGAAAAGGTTTTATAATGTGCGCTTGTACAGCGTGTGCTGCATAATGGTAAAATACTACGCGGCATACGCACGTAATGCACGACGCCAATTCCGCGTGTATTCCATCGTGTGAATAAGAAAAAACAGGGGTTAAAACTCTTATCCATGGTGACCTAACCTCTGTAAAAGAGGAGAAGACTTAACTTCAAGGAAATAAAGGTCAGATAAATACTTTGTTGTATTTCTGACCACAGTACATCGACTTTACCAAAAGCGTGAACTTCTTAAAATTTCACATGGCTGTCCTGGCGTTGTTTGATCGAGTGGTTTGTTTTTACACGTGAGCTGTTGGGTGGTGTGCGTCTTGTTAATCTGACGTCACTAGGGGTCAAAGCCAACTCCAAGCATCTTGTGACGCGTTCGCAAAAACAGGAGAAGGCACTGTAAGTTTGGGTACTTTATCCTTGAAATTAATACTTTCCCGAGTTCACTTTTAAAAATCTGTTGAGAGGTGATCAGGATATGTTGAGGTACGAAAATGTAAGAAATTAAGAAATGTCTACTAAGCCGTGTCCATGGACCTTTAAGCCTCCCCTCCCACACACCAAAAACAAAAACCAATATAGCAGTATTTTCTGTATTTTGTCCATTTGCATGATTTGAAGAGATAGTAAAATTGATACATGGGCCAAACTATTAAGAGACACAAGGACATTTCCAGAAAGAAGCGCCCCAATTTTTTTGAAACCCGCGGGCCTTTTAGCATATTTGAATGCTTACCGTGTATTAAATCACACCTGAAGCTGAATAAGCAAAAAAAACGCTGTCTTTATGTAAAAAAAAAATTTTTTAACAAAAAATGATGATTTAGATTCTTTTTACAAAGATGGTTTCCTACAGGGACGATTACGATAATCAGTCAAGTTCAACACAAAGTTTGGGTTTTTTTTGGACTTGTTTGTCAAAAACCTTCGAAATGTTCTTAGTAAAGGTATACAAACGATCAAGGGCATTTTGAGAGAAATTGTATCATCAAAAAAATCTCCTCCTGTACTTCATACACTTGAGAAAGGTAACGGAAGAACTGTAACATCTATCGGTCGGTGGAAACATCAACTATATGTGCTAAATGAAATGTTATTCATCAATCATTTTTGCATACTTTACTTCCATGTGAAAATGGGACTAACCTCAAATTTTAAGATATCTCTATATTCATCTACAAGGATATGATGTTTCAAAATCAAAAACCACATCTTTAAAAATCGTCTGACTACAGGTGTGTGTCAATAAAAAGTAGGTAAAAGCTTTTTTTTCTGAGAAAAATATGCAACTGCTGTGTCCAATAGTATTAATGACTTGATGTCCATCATATCATTGGTGGAATTTGGACTTTTGGTTCAAAAGTGATGGACAGTTTTGTAAAATTTCTGAATCAGATTGATCTGAACTCGGGTTGATCGATTCAATGATTTAAACACACCGACCAAATAGGTGCAATGTATAGGTTATGTATTGAAGGACCAACTATGATTATAAGTATCACATGAATTAATAAATGGACTACATTGTCCAAGCATCATGAATGTCACTTGCGGCAACATTGATTTGGACTAAAGATAGGCCTAATCCTGACACATCGTCCTTTGTGTCCACAAGGACTGTATCACCTGTATTCTGAATTCAAACTTTCATTGGGTATCTGTGATATCAAAAATCAGACCAGCTTGGAATTATAACCCTTCAAAGTACTTTCTCTGGACAGGAGTGTTCAAATCATAGTGAAAAACTAGGAAATGTCTGTGAAAAGGAATCTAAAAGAGATTAATACGGGTGGTTTGCTTTTATATTTTTGTTTTTAATCTGCCACTTTTATGGACCCAGCACTGTGTTTTGCCTAAAAACATTTAAATTTTGGGCATACTTGATGTTTTATATACACAAGGAAAAATGACAAATGTTTTTGGGTCTCAAACGGAACTAACTTTTGTTAGCCAAAGTTGAGATTTTACACAGTTTAAGGACTAGAGGGCTAAACCTAACGTAAAAAAGTTCAAAAAACAAGGGCGATTCTGGAGCCGCAAGTGTCGCCGGTTGTGCGCTCACTTCCTTATGATGAAGAGTATTTGTTTTTAAAATTAAGGTTAAACAGAAATGTTTGAAAAAATATGCAAATGAGCTATTAAAATTCATGAATATGCCAAATAAAGCAGCCAAAAGCTACTCATACCTCACACTATCACCCTACCAAGTTTGAAGTAACTCGGGACCAGCGTAATTTAGCCAGCAGAGCATTTTCAAAAAGGTTAACCGAAATGTATGAAAAATATGCAAATAAGCAAATTAAAATTCATGAATATGCAAATAATGCAGCCAAAAGCTAGACATAATATTGTGGTACCTCACTTTATCACCCTACCAAGTTTGAAGTAAATCGGGGACAGCGTTTGGCCTGCAGGGCATTTTAAAAAGGGTTAACCGAGTCATACGGACGGATGGATGGACACAGAATTTGGATTAGTATGTGCCTCCACGAACATTCGTTCAGGCGACACAAAAACACTGAAAAGTTTTTAGTCTGTACCTTGGTGGTGACTTCCGGAAATGTGATATTGATGATGTAGGTGACATTGGACCCCACTGGCATGCCATATGCATCATCGTCCTCATCACCGTCCACATCAGTCTCATTGGCTGAAGCTACAGTCTTATTCATCCCAAATCTATATAACTCATATGATATACCAGGCAATGTCAAAGCAGGGCTTTTGCCTGCAACATATGGCAGCACCAATGCAGCAGATTCCTTCCGATAGGACAGCATGACTTCGCAGACGATCGGCTGGTGGGTCACCATGGTGTTATTCCACAAATGGAATGTCTGGTTGCCAGTGAAATTCACTCCGGGAAACAGCGCCGTTAGATGAATATGGTACGTGGTTTCCGTGACAAACGCTAAGTCGTAGTTACTCTCTGTGTAGATTGTGACGTTTTCGGGTTCCACGAATTCCAGTTCCATGGTGTTGGGAACAATACGCAAATCTGGACAAGACACGTTCATCCAGGTGTCGTTGATATGGTGTTCCAAATTCTGAGATAAGTCAAAGGTGAAGATGATATCATCCCCCGTGTCTGGATGCTGTGTGATATCCATTGGCGGAATGTGCGGGACAAATGGTTGATCGGTCACTGTTAATTTTTTAGTATTCCTTGTCGTGTAACCACCATTTGGTACATTGAAATATTGAGCTGATACAGTGATTGGCAGCTCCATATCTGGTGTGACATCGGTTAGAACACGGGCACTGAACCACAATCTAATCATATCACGTTTGTTGTACTTGTTGTCCCATAGATTCATGAAAGGCTCTATGTCCAGCACAATACGATCTAGAATGGGACCAGCGGTTGAAGAAAATAAATCCTGCTCTACTTCTGGTTCACGACCTTCTTTAATAACCTCTGATATGTTAGCCGGTGTTAAGAGCGCATTGCCTTGCTCGTCGTGAGTACTCATGTTCGCGGTTGTGATTGCAACCAAGTTCTCTCCTACATCCCACACTGGAAGTTCATGGAGAAATGTCATCCTTAAGGTTTCTTCTACAGCACCTATTTGTGCAACGACCTGGACGTCATAGTTATAGGCTTCAGGATTCATAACAAAAGCCTCATAGAACACTTGCTCATGCTTTAAAACAAACCCTGGTTCAGAGAAGGAAGGGTGAGGTTTCAGATAGACGTAGGGTCTCCTTACATAGTATTCCACAGTAGCTGGGGGAAAAGTAAAAGAAAAAATGTAAACTGCCTGTGGACAGATAGATATACTGCGTGTCGCTACCTCTGTGCAGTGACATCAGCGCAAGATTTGTTGGTCACAAGAGTAAATCGCTCGCACTGACTTGAAACGACGGCGCTTTCATGCGCATGATGCACAAAGATGCATTTCTTGACGTGGGCGTAAATGTTATGACATCACTGCACAGAGGTAGAGACAAGGAATATAACATGTAAGTTTGGAGATCATATATAAACTCCACCATCCCATGGGAGCACCCCCAGGGCACTGAATGACATGGGTAGTAAGCTTCAGGTGACAACCTATATTATGACAAAATTTGGTTGGATTAGCCAAATTAGAACAGATGTACACCCAATAAACACCCCAAGGGTGCTGCATTTTCCAAAAGAGGGTCATTTGACAATACATTATTAGTCAACAGACTGCCTGGTTCTTTGAAATATGGTAGACATCTATGCCACCCATTACCACAGGGACATACAAAACATGTCCACATTGTTGAAATATCATTAAATTTTTAATGCAAATGACCTTTGAACCACTGATTCCCTACAAGTACCTCCAAATGAAAACACCCCCTCAGTATCACTGCAAGCAACTTTGTTGATACGTTTATTACCCAATTCATTTCTGTGCACGCAGCAAGCATTTAATGCTTTTTGTCAACATACCCTCAGTCGACCTATACTTTTTTCTCCTCAGCTTGGCCCCCCGAGAAATCATTCCTGTGCAACTTCAACAGTGAATATCCATTATTTTTTCTAACAAGGTACATAAGCGTTTTAGATCAATTTTAATCTGAAACGACCTATTTCAGCATTTGGTATCTCTTTTTGGTAAAAATGTTTGTTTTTTAATTTTTAAATGAAATAGGTTTTTAAAATGTGCCACTGCCGCTATAATGTGAGAAAGCGTGTGTATGTGTGTTGCAACAGATGTTGAGGTGCAGAGGTCCATTTGGGGGTCACAATAGGGTCAATATTACACATGTGGTATGCACTTTGGAAACTATGTTAATCTTTTTGTGTAGTTGATAAATCAGATGACATGGGTCATTGACCTCAGTTGACACTCAGATGACAATTGACTACTTATCTCTGAACACACTACTAAACCACTCACACTATACATTCTAATCCTAAACTTAGGGTAGCTTGGGGTGTCCAAGCAGCTCCCTTTATTTAAGTTTAACAAATTACTACTGTAATTTCTATACAAGGAATTATTAACCTTTAATTGGGAATCTTCTCACCTGATGATACATTTGCATGATCACTGGTTTGGTAGGTGAGTATCTTGTGGTCAAACAAGATGTGAACCGTAGGTTACCTCCATGAAGTGACTCTGTCACCTGAGAAAGGAAAAAAAAAGACCCATTAGACAAATAATATAACAATACATTGTACACATTAACATCTAGGTACAATAATAATAATAATAATAAGACATTTATAAGGCGCTAATTACAAAAAAGCCTCTGATAGCCCGATACCAGACAGTGAGAAAAACCATGTTATGTAAACCAGTAAAAATACAATCTGAAGTCTTAAACTACCCTGAAGCTACATATAATCCAAATAAGCACAAAAGACAAAAAGTTCAACTTTTAAAAGGGCCAGAATTTTGAACCACAGGATCTATCACTGGTAGTAACTGGTTGAAGAGGTAAGTTTTTTTCACTGATTTCTTGAAGCGATTGATTGAGTCAATGCTGCGGATTGATTCTGGTCGCGCATTCCACAGAATGGCGGCTTTGCGGCAAATGTCCGTCCCCATAGCGACGTTTCTTGGAATGGTGGAACCTCAAGTAGCGTTAGAGTAGATGACCGTAAGGTGCGTTTTGTGCTTATTCGAATATTAGTTCACCTAGATAGGCAGGGTGCCATGTTATAAGGCACTTAAATGTCAGGAGGAGAGTCTTGTATTGAATTCTTTGTTGAACAGGGATCCAGTCATTTGTAGAGAAGCGGGTTGATGGCTACAGAGCGCTTAGCACGGCAGACAAGACGGGCATGCATTTTGTAGCCGTTGAAGGTGGTGAATCAAACTTGGCCAGAAAAGGGAACCCAATAGCTATACCCTAGATGCAACTTTTGGGCCAAATTAACACCTAACTTTGCCATCGTACCAACCAAGTGACAATACATTAATTATTATTAGATAGTCAACATACTGCCTGGTTCTTTAAATATGGTATACTGCGATGCCACCATTAAACACAGGGACATACAAAACTCCAGCATTGTTAGAAATATCATAAATTTTTAATATGCAAATGACCTTTGACCACTGATCCCTATCAGTACCCCCCCACACCCCAGTCATATGAACACACCCCTCGAGTATCACTCAGCAACCTTTGTTTGATACGTTTATTACCATTCATTTCTGTGCACTCAGCAGCATTTTAATGCTTTTTTCAACAATACCCTCAGTCGACCTATAATCTTTTTTCTCCTTATCTCCTGATGGCCACCCCCGAATCATTCTGTGCAACTTCAGTGAATATCCATTATTTTCTAAAAAACAAGGTTATCCTAAGCGTTTTTAGATCCAATTTTAATCGGAAAGACTTATGTCAGCATTTGGTAAAAACCTCTTTTGGTAAAAATGTGTCTATTTGTGCAAGCTGATCAAGTTCATACTTGGCAAGTGTTATACTATGAATAAGTGTGTTGTGTGTGCACCGATGTTGAGGTCAAGGTCCATTTGGGGGTCACATAGGGTCTATATTACACATGTTGTATGCACTTTTGGTAAAACGAGGTTTAGCTTTTTTAGTGTAGTGATAGATCATATGAACATGGTATTGACCTCAGTTGACAGTCAGATGCAATTGGAAAACTACTTATCATCTGAACACACTACTAACCACTCTCAGATACATTATAAGCCTAAAATTAGGTAGCTTTGGGTGTCCAAGCAGCTCCCTAATTGTAATTAACAAAATTCTGTAATTTATATACAAGGAATAGGAAGCCTTTAATTGGGAATCTTCTCACCTGATGATACATTGCATGATCATCTGGTTTGGTAGGTTGAGATAATTTGTGGTCAAAACAGATTTGAACCGTAGGTTAACCTCCATGAAGTTACTCTGTCCCCCTGGAGAAAAGGAAAAAGACCCATGAGAAACATAATTAACAATACATTGTAGCACATAAACATCTAGGTAAAAATAATATAATAATACTAAATAATATAAGACATTTATAATGCGCTAATTACAAAAAAGCCTCTGATCGCCAGATACAGAGACAGTGATAAAACCCATGTTGACAACAGTAAAAATACAATCTGAAGAGTCTAAAAACTACCCTGAACTACATATATCAAAATAAGCACACAAAGAAAAAAGTCACACTTTTAAAAGGCAAGAATTTTAACCACATATCTACATGGTATACTGGTTGAAGAGGTAAGTTTTCACTGGTTTCTTGAAGCGATTGATTGAACCATGCTGCGGATGAATTCTGGGAGCGCATTCACCGATATGGCGCTTGTGCTGCCAATGTCCGTGCCCCATACTGACCAGGTCGTTGGGAATGGTGGAACCTCAAGTAGCGTTAGAGTAGATGACCGTAAGGTGCGTTTTGGCTTATAGCAAGATATATTCCCATAGATATGCAAGGTGCCATGGTATGAAGGCACTTAAAATGCGGAGGAGAGTCTTGTATTGATTCTTTGTTGAACAGGAGCCAGTCTAATTTGGTAGAGACGGGGGTGATTTGCTCAGAGCGCTTAGCACGGTCAGACAAGAACGTGCAGTATCATTTTGTAGCCGTTTAAGGTGGTGAATCACTTGTCAGGAGACCCAGAAGAAGACTATTACAACAGTCACTTCTAGATGTAACAATGCGTGGGCGCGCTTTTCCTGTTGCCGCTGCTGCTTCATCCAGGTTTTGCTTAGCTTTCCTATGCGCCGTATACATGCCCAACCAGTTCTACAAACATTGGCGATGTGTTTCTCCATTGAAAGAGTTTCCTTCAAAGAGTATACCCAAGTTCCTTGCTTCATGTGTAATGCCAACTAAAGAGTCAACCAATTGTTGAGTGCTGTGGACGATTGCTTGCAACAAAGCGAGAGTGAAAATGCATTATCTCAGTTTTAGCATCGTTGAAACTGCATTTTATTCTTAACTGCCCATGCTTTGATGTCTTTGAGACCCTAGTTAGAGGAGCTCTATCTGAGAAGCCACGATGGCAGTGATCAACAAAAATAACCTGCCGTGTGTCATCGCGTAGATAGTAGATTCCACCATCAACATCTAAAAGGCGATGATATCACTGAGCAGCGCAGAATAATAGGTAACCTGGTGCACCCTCAACCGCTCCCCTGTGGAACTCCCTAGCGAAGAATGATGAGATTTTGAGACTGCCTTTCCAATGGAAACTGAAATGAGTGCAGTCCTGTAAGTAAGATCTGAACCAGTTTTTAGTGCGGTGCCTCCGCTCACCATATCGCTGAGATAATCTTTTCGAAGGAAATGTCCATGGTCAATGGTATCGAAGGCTGCGCTGAAATCCACCAGAACAAGTATAGCTCTCCTGCTTTCGGTCGATTCGCGAATCGAAGCAGGTCATTCTGCACTCTGAGCAATGCCTGTTTCACAGCTGTGGTGGGGCGGTTTGCCAACTGTGCACTCTGTATAGATTGTTGGCAAAATCCATATAAAGTTGGATTTGCTGTAGGCAACATCTTTCTATGAGTTTAGTCAAGAAACTTTTATTTGATAGACTGGAGTCGTAGTTCTTCAAATCTCTTTGGTCAAGCTGAGGTTTCTTGAGAATGGGGCCACTTGAGCTGTCTTTAAGCTTGATGGCAAAGTACCCTGTGGACGCGACAAATTCACAATTAAGGTGATCGCTGGCAGAAGACGGTCAATGCATTTCTTGAGTAGCCAAGTGGGATACATCAAGCGGGCACTTCTTAGTTGGAGAGTCCAAAATTATCTTTCCTGACTTCTTCATTCCAACTCCTCAAATTGAGTGAAGGAGCTGCTACAGTTTTCATTACTTGTCACAGATAGCATAGCAATTTCATTTGAGTCAATGTCTGAGCTAATGATATTGATATTGATTTTTTGCTCGAAATAGTCCGCAAACGGTTGGCTAGTTCCTCTTCAGACTTGTGCTATGGAAGGCTAACGCTCAGTGTGGGGATAAGTACTAAGAGCTGTGTTTCACTGTTCTGAAGAGGTCCTGTTGCCACACTCAAGAATACTTGATCTATGATAGTCCCTTCTTTGCATTGTCAAGCAGCAGTTTGTAGGATTTACACTGTTTTTTCTTTGTAGATGTGTTTATCCACCTCCAAAAGTGATTTCATATATTTCCGTTCAGCTCTGCGTTTTTGCTTCGCTTGCCTCATAAGCCCACTCGTTAAACCAGGGAGCGGTAGATCTAAACAGTAACAGTTTTTGTCACAAGTGGCGCATGAGAGTCAAGTAGACCCAATAACACAGTGTCAAATTGAGCGACAACATCACTTAGGTCCTTAGCAGGATTACAGGAGGGGGAGGTTTTTCTATGTCTCATTAGCTCTGTCAATGTTGAGATCACGGAGCTTCGATAGGTCAGTTGTTTTCTTGACAGATTGAGGTGGCTGCAGATTTAGTAAGGCAGTGACAGCCTTGTGGGTCAGACGGAAGCCCACCAATGACCTCGACATCAGAGACGAGACACGAGTCATTACGCGAGATCACAAAATCATGTTGGTGTGACCTTTAATTCGTGATTTTATTGTGTGACAGACTGCTGAAGGCCCGCCTGCTCAAAAGCTGAAGAAAGTTGCACAGATCTATAGAGCGATGTTCTATTATTCTCTAAAATTGGAAATCTCATGAGTATGATGATGTAGTTAAAGACACTAACAGTGATTCACCCGAAAGAGTTAAATATTGGAATATGCAGAAATAGCTTAAAAGTGGAGTATAAGTCTGTAGAATCCTCATAAGTTCCTTTTTCCAACTGGTGATTGCCATAAAAGAACGAAAACGGCAGTGTTCAAGATATGATCTCCATCACTTACGTGTTGTAGTAGTGTCCGTTGTTAACAGTAATGACTAAAATATCCCATTTGTCCTTATTAGTGCTTCTGGTTTCATTCTTTGCAGGATATGTTAGGTTATCTGTAATTTATATACAAGGAATAGGAAGCCTTTAATTGGGAATCTTCTCACCTGATGATACATTGCATGATCATCTGGTTTGGTAGGTTGAGATAATTTGTGGTCAAAACAGATTTGAACCGTAGGTTAACCTCCATGAAGTTACTCTGTCCCCCTGGAGAAAAGGAAAAAGACCCATGAGAAACATAATTAACAATACATTGTAGCACATAAACATCTAGGTAAAAATAATATAATAATACTAAATAATATAAGACATTTATAATGCGCTAATTACAAAAAAGCCTCTGATCGCCAGATACAGAGACAGTGATAAAACCCATGTTGACAACAGTAAAAATACAATCTGAAGAGTCTAAAAACTACCCTGAACTACATATATCAAAATAAGCACACAAAGAAAAAAGTCACACTTTTAAAAGGCAAGAATTTTAACCACATATCTACATGGTATACTGGTTGAAGAGGTAAGTTTTCACTGGTTTCTTGAAGCGATTGATTGAACCATGCTGCGGATGAATTCTGGGAGCGCATTCACCGATATGGCGCTTGTGCTGCCAATGTCCGTGCCCCATACTGACCAGGTCGTTGGGAATGGTGGAACCTCAAGTAGCGTTAGAGTAGATGACCGTAAGGTGCGTTTTGGCTTATAGCAAGATATATTCCCATAGATATGCAAGGTGCCATGGTATGAAGGCACTTAAAATGCGGAGGAGAGTCTTGTATTGATTCTTTGTTGAACAGGAGCCAGTCTAATTTGGTAGAGACGGGGGTGATTTGCTCAGAGCGCTTAGCACGGTCAGACAAGAACGTGCAGTATCATTTTGTAGCCGTTTAAGGTGGTGAATCACTTGTCAGGAGACCCAGAAGAAGACTATTACAACAGTCACTTCTAGATGTAACAATGCGTGGGCGCGCTTTTCCTGTTGCCGCTGCTGCTTCATCCAGGTTTTGCTTAGCTTTCCTATGCGCCGTATACATGCCCAACCAGTTCTACAAACATTGGCGATGTGTTTCTCCATTGAAAGAGTTTCCTTCAAAGAGTATACCCAAGTTCCTTGCTTCATGTGTAATGCCAACTAAAGAGTCAACCAATTGTTGAGTGCTGTGGACGATTGCTTGCAACAAAGCGAGAGTGAAAATGCATTATCTCAGTTTTAGCATCGTTGAAACTGCATTTTATTCTTAACTGCCCATGCTTTGATGTCTTTGAGACCCTAGTTAGAGGAGCTCTATCTGAGAAGCCACGATGGCAGTGATCAACAAAAATAACCTGCCGTGTGTCATCGCGTAGATAGTAGATTCCACCATCAACATCTAAAAGGCGATGATATCACTGAGCAGCGCAGAATAATAGGTAACCTGGTGCACCCTCAACCGCTCCCCTGTGGAACTCCCTAGCGAAGAATGATGAGATTTTGAGACTGCCTTTCCAATGGAAACTGAAATGAGTGCAGTCCTGTAAGTAAGATCTGAACCAGTTTTTAGTGCGGTGCCTCCGCTCACCATATCGCTGAGATAATCTTTTCGAAGGAAATGTCCATGGTCAATGGTATCGAAGGCTGCGCTGAAATCCACCAGAACAAGTATAGCTCTCCTGCTTTCGGTCGATTCGCGAATCGAAGCAGGTCATTCTGCACTCTGAGCAATGCCTGTTTCACAGCTGTGGTGGGGCGGTTTGCCAACTGTGCACTCTGTATAGATTGTTGGCAAAATCCATATAAAGTTGGATTTGCTGTAGGCAACATCTTTCTATGAGTTTAGTCAAGAAACTTTTATTTGATAGACTGGAGTCGTAGTTCTTCAAATCTCTTTGGTCAAGCTGAGGTTTTCTTGAGAATGGGGCCACTTGAGCTGTCTTAAGCTTGATGGCAAAGTACCCTGTGGACGCGACAAATTCACAATTAAGGTGATCGCTGGCAGAAGACGGTCAATGCATTTCTTGAGTAGCCAAGTGGGATACATCAAGCGGGCACTTCTTAGTTGGAGAGTCCAAAATTATCTTTCCTGACTTCTTCATTCCAACTCCTCAAATTGAGTGAAGGAGCTGCTACAGTTTTCATTACTTGTCACAGATAGCATAGCAATTTCATTTGAGTCAATGTCTGAGCTAATGATATTGATATTGATTTTTTGCTCGAAATAGTCCGCAAACGGTTGGCTAGTTCCTCTTCAGACTTGTGCTATGGAAGGCTAACGCTCAGTGTGGGGATAAGTACTAAGAGCTGTGTTTCACTGTTCTGAAGAGGTCCTGTTGCCACACTCAAGAATACTTGATCTATGATAGTCCCTTCTTTGCATTGTCAAGCAGCAGTTTGTAGGATTTACACTGTTTTTTCTTTGTAGATGTGTTTATCCACCTCCAAAAGTGATTTCATATATTTCCGTTCAGCTCTGCGTTTTTGCTTCGCTTGCCTCATAAGCCCACTCGTTAAACCAGGGAGCGGTAGATCTAAACAGTAACAGTTTTTGTCACAAGTGGCGCATGAGAGTCAAGTAGACCCAATAACACAGTGTCAAATTGAGCGACAACATCACTTAGGTCCTTGGCAGATTACCGTGAGGGAGGATTTTTCCTATTCTATGTCAGCATTAAGATCTGCAATGTTGATATACGGAGCTTGCGATAGGGCATGGTTTTCTTGACAGGATGAATGTGGCTGCATAATATTAGTAGCCAAGTGAAGCTTGTGGTCAGACGGAAGCCCCCGAATGACTTGAGACATCAGAGATGAGACACGAGTCATTACGCGAGATCACAGATCAAGTGGTGTGACCTTTATTATCGTGATTAATTGTGTGAACAGACTGCTGAAGGCCCCAGCTGCATAAGAACTGAAAAAGTTGCAAGCAGATTATAGAATAGATGTTCTATGATGCTCTAAAATGGAAATCTCATGAGTATGATATATGTAGTTAAAGACACTAACAGTGATTCACCCGAAAGAGGGTTAAATATTTGAAATATGCAGAAATAGCTTACAAGAGTGTGTATAATCTGTAGAATCCCATAAGTTCCTTTTTCCCAAACTGGTGAATTGCCGAAAAGAAGAAAATCGCAGTGTTCAAAGATATGAATCTCCAATCACTTACGTGTTTGTAGTAAGTGTCCCGTTCGGAACACAGTAATGACTAAAATCCCAATTTTTTTGTCCTTATTAGTTGCTTCTGGTTTCATCATTTTGCATTGTATAGTTAGGGTACCTGTACTTGTTACATACGCAAAACATCTGATTTGTGATGATTTTTTCGGTTTTCTGATTAGCAAATGCCCTGACAGTGCCGTGTTGAATAAACTAATTCTGATTGGTCTGACTGTCCCATGGAGTGATGCAAATTAGGGCTTTCCCACATGACTCATTATTCAGCACTTACGCTAGAGCAATTTGCACAGTTCTGTGAAATATCAACTGTAAGCTGATAAACCATTTAAAACCATTTATATATAAAAGTTTTACTCAAATCAGTTATCATCACATAAAGTATTTCAAACTGAAAAAAAATGGTAAAAGTAACTGGAAATCTTGGTCTCAACTTTCTACTAGATTCACATTATTCAAGGAATATACTTTGAGGTGAGCATCTGTGACTTATATCCCTACATTCAATTGGGCTGTTACTGCTTTAAGAAGAGTATTGGTCTATTTTACATAATCAATACCCTAGATGCTTTGTGTGGCCACTTTAAAGCTCCACCCATGGTTCATTCCCAGGGGCGGATTCAGGATTTGAAAAATGTCAAAATTACCGGTGGGTTTAAAGGCTTAACTTGTCCAAACGGGCTGATTTTTCAAGCTTTTGCCGAATTACGGGTGAGGGCCGCATGGCCCCGCTGCCCCCTCCCTGGATCCGCAAACCTGATTCCAGTAAGTTTCATAAGAAACCCGACTCTATGAATTAGAATAGGGAATTTTGAAGTACAAAGGGTTTACCACTTATTCACTCTCTTTTCTCCTCTCTCACCACACATAGACACAGACAGAGTACACACACCCCGCACATACAAGCACACAGACACATACAAAGACACCAGACAAAGACCAAACACACACACATACACTTATCACTCCAACAAACCACCCCCACACATTCCATACATATACAGCTGAGAGGGAACTCCTTAGTGTATCCTTCCGGCTATGGATTGCAGGAGCCAAAAAACATTTTATTATCTTTTCAATTTCAGATGCCACAGCTATATGTAAAATGCAAGTCCCAATACCAAACATACATGTCACACACTATCAATTCATCAAAAAAAAAAAAAAAAACTCATATAGAGGTAAATAAAGCACATAAAAAACAAACTGAAATTATTAAGAAGCGTGAACTGCAAAAGCAGGTGAGTTTTTTTCCTCCTAGTTATTGCTTTGTTTTTATTTCTTAAGTTTAAATCACTAACCCTGAAAGACACAGACACATTAAGTCCTGCCAGTCTATAGGCTGGGCGTACTGGTAGAACCAGTAGTGTTCACATTGAGGCAGATCCCTCTAGCCAGCATGTCATTCTCCTGAATTGGTAGGTCTTTGTAAGGATTATATGTCGGAGCCAGGTGTAGGTGGACCGTTTTGGGGCACCATGAGCACGGTGCGGCAGTTACGCTCTGGGTCCTCTGAAAGAAATATTCTACTGTGTAGAATTGTCCCATGGAGGTCAATTCAGATGCTGTGTGAGAACCAAGAATGAAAACCAACCAATTGGACATTATTTATTTGTTGAATTGAATGTTTTGGTTATGAAATCAATTGAAAAACATAATTTCCTGAACATGCATCTTATTCCAAATCTTGATTTTATGCAGCCAATATTGATATACGGATGCTACCTGCTACATGATTACGATTTTATTAAGTTTTATCATCATTGCTAGAAGCATGTGTTATTTATACGCACCTGGTGATCACCCTTGCCCATCGCTGGGCCTCACTTTGGAATATTGGCCCTCTTACATTCGTTACCTTGCATGTCTTCTGTTTTTTAAAAAGCCTTTAGAGTTCATCTTTATCCTGGCCTTTAAATTTTCCCTTTCCTTTTCAGCGCCTTGTCTACTTTGTAAAAAGTGCTTTTATACATCTATATTATTATTAACTATTATTATTATTCTTACTATCATTATTGAACTGAAACATTTTCAACATCTACTCCAAATTTGTTCGGTTGTCATGTCACAGAACTCCTTCTCCAAGAAAGCGGTAAAGTTGGCTGACAGGGATTGGTCCATCATACTGGGTGTAGTCAGGCCTATCATTACCCTGGGACAAATCAAAAAAAATCAAGGTCCGATTTAACTGGAAATTATAACAGACCCTAGAAGTACACCAATCAATAATGTTACATAATCTTTTTTCCATTATTTGCCTTGAGACATGCAATTTAGATTATTCCATTTAAAAAAATCTGCCTCATAAACCTGCAACGTTTCTTTCACAGGGTGAAAGGATTTCAATCACAGAGTGCAATCAAAACCCAACCTCAACAACACCGATAGTGCATAATATCCTCCAATGTTGTCTCAGATATCTGGTGAATTTTTAAATTCTAAATCATTCCACAATAGTAATTTAACACATAATACTTGAACCATGACTTATTGCAAAGGTTCTGTGTAACTGAACTGACAAGTAATTGGATTTGAACCCCCCCGCACCCCCCAAAAAATAATTGGCAAACAATACCTAATACCTAATGTAAAATAATTTGCACTGCACACGACTGCATTGTGGTGGGTCGTCAGTCTCTTGCAGCCGAGTCTGGCAAGCAGTCTGCTGTGTTGATATAATGAACATCATAGTTTTTGAATGGAATACCCTGGGCAACATCAAAGGTTGAAACAGCTTGTTGATTCCATTCTGCTCTTCAGACATGTCCATAAACACACAATCTTTGGGCACAAAAGATTTACCTATTTGACTGTAAAGTGCTTCTCAGATGATCCACACACAGACTTCAAACCGCCTGCATACATCATGGGTCTTGAATTATTTGACTAAAGTGGTACAAACTGCTGTGACATTATCAGCATTATGCTGGCAGGAGTTCTATATGTACCCCCTTACCCCCCGTTCGAAGTTCTATTTTAAACAATTCTTTTTATTATTTTGTTTTTTTATAATTGTTTAAGGTGACGCCGCTCTGGTACAGCAGTGTTGGTCCTCCTCCTGGGCGATGCCACCACACCCCATACGCAGGTGGGGTGCATGGGTGTGTCCACACATACACAGGGTCAATCTTGGATGGGAGGGCAATTGGAAAACCGCAACCAGGGGTCTGATTAGATTGTGGAGACGAGTCTACTAAAAAATTACAAATCGGGTCCTGTACCGCTTGTGTCGCCTGCCGTCGCGGTTATTGGATTGATAGGCCTAGACGGACCTTTTGACCGTAAGATGTGGACCATTTGACCTTATCCACAATGAGGGATCCCATGCTGCACCTGATTCAAGTTTGGTTCCCAATTTGGAACTTCAAAATTTGAAAATGAGGTCAATTTTACATTTTCAGCATATTTTAACAACTTGACCTCACATGACTTGGACCTGGTATGTGACCCTTGATTCATCCACAAGTGGGGGAAGCCATGTTGCACCTGTGAACCAAAGTTTGGTTTAAACCATCAAAGTATGCAGATATCAAGGCAAAATGTTAACCCTTTTTCACAACAGACAACAAACAACAGACATCAAACAAACAGTGGACAAAGTGATGATCCCTATGTGTCTTCCTGCCTTAGGGCAGGCGACACAAAGAAATATTAAACCATGTTTTTCAAGCCAAAAAACACGTTGTTCAATTATAAGCCATTCAAGAATTTTTTTGGTTGAAATCTTGTGTTTTTTTGTTTTTTTTTCACTTAGAGGTGGTAAAAAGCTGGGGTTACCCACCACTGTCAAAAAAACTGGCAGTACACGACCTCCACTGGCGGTGAGCATCCAAGATGGAGGCAGCTTTGACCTCCTCTTAACTTGTTTGACCAAACATTGTTATTTACATGTGAATCCGTTGTGTAAGCAGTCTTTAACAAGGAAGTGTCCACCAGCAGTCCGGTCTTCTCCCTGCTTGGTTAAGTTGATCCACATCGGCTCAGATATATCAACCACAATTCTTACCTAAGTAGCAAAATCCAGAATACAAACATATTTATACTACCAAGAGCTGTTTTTGGAAGAAGGAAAATTACAGCCTATATGAAATGACAATGCCTATGTACCTGGAAGGATGGATTTGTATGTGTTTAAGTTGTTTGTAACTTCTTTTCTATAATAGCTAATCCCAACCAAACTGGGGTCATAATATAGTTATTAAATCACATGTTACTACCACATTGTCATCAATGCTCCAAGAGGGCTTACCAGATCTGTTGGGGGGGTGGGGGGGGGTTCTCAAGTTTCACTGTCAAAAGTTTTAAAGTTTTACAAGTTTTCATCAGCACATGGTCAAAGGGGGTGACACTCTAATCACAGGGTGAATATCGTCATTAGTATATCGAGAGTGGCAAGATTCTTGAGAGTGTTGTCCTTCTAAAGATGTGCGATGGTCTTGTTGATAGCCAAAAACCAAAAATCAATTGGGACAAGAACCACCCCCCCCAATGAATATAAGCAGTGGTATCAGTCACGCAAACCAGTTTGCCAAAGGAATCATACTGGATCTAGTCCTTGCATGGAGACACATGTGCCAAAAGTCATGTGGAATAGATCTATAAGCAAAGCATAATTTGTTGTACAAATGGATGGTTTATGACTGGAATAAGAAGTCAATGCTGTTGTCGATACATACTGGGATTAAAAGGTTGTAAAGTTAACTGCATACAACACGTTGCATAGAGGACGTTTTGCACTTTTGAAACTGGAAGCTTGCGGATGGTAAATCTACAGGATGCCTCACATCAGGCCCCAATGGGGCTATAATGCAACTCAGTAAATTATATTGAACTGCTATCTACGAGAATTCCAAAGTAACATCACTTACAAGCGAGGAAACAGTCAAACAAGGTGTTGAAGCTATGCACAAGACTATAATGGCAGTATTGCATCATTCCATAAACTTGGGCATTATTAAAGAAAGACATCAATACTGCCCCAAACACACGGGAAGAAAATACAAGCTGATATAACAGACCAATGAAATGGACAACAAGCAACACAATCTAGATTATATTTTTCTGAATAAGTTGAAGCCCTCTCTTGTGCACCTCCCTAATTTAGAGTTGTTGGAGTGTTGCCTTGGCTTTACTACTCAGAACCAAAATGAGTCGTTTAGCACCTTGATATTGAAATGCTGTCCAAAGTACCTTTGGAGAGGCACCAGCCAAATTTCAAATTGCTGTCAATGTCAGTGTAATACAATGGAACAGTGGTCCTGAGTTTCACCCACAAATCCATGCTTCAGAAACTTGGGACTCTTGTACAGAGACTATATACATGAACGGAATCACTTGATGATAGAAAATGGATCAGTGCTTCCATTTGCAGATCATCCAAGAAAGAGGAAAAAACAATCAGCATTGACAAAACATGAAGCTGTCGTTGAGGCAGACAAGAGGGAAAGACATATGGTAAAGCTTCATTTACTGGACTTGCTGCATCAAAAGAATGGGACTCCAATGATGATGATATGACATTGGCATTTTTAATAATAATGATGAAGAGCACTGGATAACCTATTAAACAGTGACAACTCAGAAGTGCCACCCCTAGGGTGTCTTGTTCCCCACCACCATATAGTTTTGATTACCTCTTGAAATTGAGGAACTGGAGTACACATTTAGCATTTTTTATCAAGAATTTCTGATTACATGTTAAACCAATGGTAATGTCAAATTTAGGATTTCTTGACCGCCACTGCCTGCAGCTCTCAGAGAATTTTTGATCACTGGAGGTTGATTTCTTTTAACAATCATTGAAGTAGTACAGTAGAAGAGAACCTACGAAGTGGGGAATGTCCTTCAGCAGGCTTGAATGGCTTGAGGTTTACTATGCTGGATTTTTTTGGGTGTAGTGACACTATTCAGTGACTAATGGCTTAGAAATTCAGCACTGCACACCATTATAGTAGCTTATAGTCAGGGACAGAATAAGGCGACCAACAAATGTCGGCTGTGAACAATAATCTGTGAACAGTTCAAGCTAATTAAAACAGAAAGTTTACTTACATGAATTATTGTGTCTGTGAGTCGAAAACCAGACTCAAATAGGGCATTTTTTGACATTTCAAATCATATTTTGTTCGAAAATGCCCCGCCCATATTACATATTCAAACCAATCACAGTCAGTGCCACGCCGATTGAGAAACTTGACATACGGTTGGCTAATTCTGTCTGTGACTATAGAAAAACCATATAAGTATATGAGTTGCAGGAACATCAAATAATAAAATATTTTCTTTTATGAAAATGAGGGATGGATAGATAAGACTGACAGATCGACAGACAGACCCAAAAGTTAACAAGAGTACACTTGTGTAACTTTTCTTTTGTTAAAATTAGACACACAAGTAGTAAAATTTTACACACAAGCCATGATGGAATAAAGCAAAACATAAGAAATGGAGTCACACAAGTATACCTCAGTTAGCACACACAGACAATGGGTTCCACATGGGACTTCCCACCATACTATGTACGGGGGACAATGATATTCCTTTGTCTCAATACATCGGCAAACTCCAGAATACAGCTATACTTCAGGCTCAAACTGGTCTCAGATAGCCTTGTTCTACATCATCTAAAATGCCAAGAACCTAACACACTACCTTTGCAGACAGAGCGTTTTCCTGTTATGCCCCACGAGTGTGGAACCAGCTTCCACAAAGCATCAAAAGTGTTGAATCAGTTGAACCATTTAAGAAACTGTTGAAACATTACCTTTTTGAACCTGTAGTATCTCTTGTATTCTTTATATTTCTTTGTAGTGCAAATTTATTTAGTTTTGTGCACTTTATCATTCCACTGTCATTGAAGGGTATCACATTACCAAAAAATCGGAACCCAAAACACGCATTTTCAACGATGGATATTTGCACCCCGAAACAAGTACTTGCTGGAATTAGACCCTATAAACCAAGTTTACAGTAGCATTAGCTATCCTAAACAGTACTTGTCTTTAGTAGAGACTTGCAAGAACTGACTTCTTTTTGGTATGGTTTGTTATGATTAAAATACCCTATAAATGCAGAAGTTCTCATTTACAAAATGCAACCTTTTTCTTGATTTTGGTGATTTTTGACCCTTTATCACTTTAGTACACAACATGCAGATAAAAACACAAAAAAAAAAAAAACCCCCAAAAAACACCTTTTTTCCGTGAGAGTGCCCCCTCCTGCCCTTTTTGTTTTTTTAATTATTTTTTTATAGTATTGTTAACAGAAACGCCTCAAAGCACACCAAAGTCAAACAGTTGGGAAAACCATTATTTTATGTTTCTGGGGAATCATTTCTTGAGGCCATTTTATGTCTTTACAATATTCAAATTTACTGAATTCATTAAATTAAAAAAATGAATGCTGTGTGATGAAAATGGCTCCAAAATCAAATGGGAATGGTCCCTTTTTTGACTTTTCAACACCTCGCCAAAAAGAAGTAGGACTTACTGGCAAATGTCTCTAAATTTTTGACCGTTTTTAAAAAAAAAAAACAAAGGCGAACTCGTATTTACGCGATGCGTATAAAACATGTCCCCGCCCAAATGTGCGATCACTAACATGGGATGGTATAATGCCCAACTACAACACCCCACCACCTTCCCCTTCCCAAAACCACGCAAAACCCCACCTTCCCCAACACCGCAAAACCCATCCCCCGCACCAACACCCCGTACGTCATACCACCCCTCTCCCAACACCCTTCCCAAAACCAAAAAACCCCACCCCCTTCCTCCAAAAGCACAACTCCCAACACCCAGCAAACCCAATCCCCAACATCCCACCTCCTCCCCAAACAATCTTTGCCAACATCCCATCACCTGCACACCACCCCCCCTTAAACACCCCAACCCCACAACTCCACCAAAGACCCCGTAAACAACGCCTCACCGTTCACAAAATGCCCCTCCATTCCCACCAACCCGCAAACACCCCTAAACACCCCCCAACCACCCCGCAACATCAATGCCCTCCCAACAACATGGCAACCCCCACCCTCTCCCCAAACCCGGCAACACAACATCCCCCCAACACCGTACACACCCCACCCCCGCCCAAACATCCCTAAACAACAACCACGTACCAAACCATGCAAACCCCACCCCTCCCAACACTCAGCAACCCCCCACCCCCTCCCCCAATACCCGTCAGTAGTTCAGTATAGCGAAGGAATTTTGCATATCCGACTTACCATTTCAGAGAACAGCCATTATGCATATTTAATTAGCTCATTTGCATACATATTGCCGCATATCGCACCAGACTTCAATTGCAATCCATATGGCATAGTAGTTCTCATGTAGCGAAGGAATTGCATATCGAGTACTCGTTTCAGAGAGATTACAGCAATTATGCATATTTAATTAGCTCATTTGCATACCTACGCCGCATAGATCACATATTTCATATGCAAACAAAAAAAGAGGTGCCCCATGATATTCTTTCGTGCAGCGCAGGACTTTTGAGTATCCGATGTACCGTTGAAAAATATAGCAATTACGATGATTTTTGCATATTACTTATTCGTCATTTGCATTACTCAATTTGCCCGAATTACACCCAAATTAATCAGGTTGAGAAAAGAACTCTCATCCCGCTTCCGTTCCCCAACCAAAGTACATCATTATACACCTTACAGAACTCCAGAACAACTGTATAAAGGCCTTGCAGGAAAAACATATTTCCTAAATCTGCAAATTAGATACGTAATTAGCATATTTACGCCCAAAATCTAAACCCGGTCAAGAACTCATCAACCATCTTCCCCAGATTAAATCGTGTACAAACATGGGTAACATTTTTATCACAGACGGACGCACGGATGGACGAACGGACGCTTGCTCATTTATAAGTCCACGTTCCGAACTCGTTCCGGCGGGGGGGACAAGAAGCAAAAACGGGCCTTTTCGTCCCTTCTGTGAGGCGCCCACGTTAACCTATTTGAAACAGACCATGCAGCGCTAAATGCACACACGGAGCAGCATACCATTGGACCTAAACCACAAAATATTGCGCTCTGAAGCATCACATGGCTGTTGTGTCACAAAACATGGACCAAATTGACACCTACAGGGGGTGACCCAATAACAACTTTTCCCAAAAAGTTAAAAGTGATATTTCCACGTTTTTTTTAAATTAAATCTGTGAATTTTATTTTATCATAAAGAATGGGTTTTAATTGAGCATCTTGCCTTGAAAAAAATGTTCATTTGGTTGAGTGATTTCAGATAAGGGTCACACTGAACAAAAGAAGTCAGGCAAACACCGGACTTGTCCAGGAAGCATCATTTTTCTTCGGCATGGAAAATCCACAATGCCCAAATCGGAGCAGATCGTTCTGTCCTACCCCCCCCCCCCCCCAACCCCCCCACACCACCACCACCAAACACACAAAACTGCCATGCTATAAAGATTTGAAAAAGCACCGTTTGCAAGAAAAAACAAATTGATTGTGTATTATCATTCTCATGAAATACCCATGGACAAGTGCAGTTGTGCTAAATACAGTTTTCTGTTTGTGTCAGGGCAGGGGGTGGTAGCACACGAATCTGCTACTTTGATAGTTTCTAATCTATGGTCAAATAACAATTGAGGAATGAGTCACTGGCAATGAAAACCAGTTCTTTTTATTCCTTAATTAGATTTAATATAATGTTTGAATTTGCAATAATTGTAACCAGAATTGGATCTTATTTGACACATGTCGTACTTAATTTTTTTTGTTCCACCAATTGCTCAATGGATATCGGCTCAATCCGAGTAGAGTTATGTTCCATGGAAAAGCCCTTATCAGGAGGACAACACAGAATCTTTGTAAAGTGTCAGACAGAACATCAACCTGAACCAAATAAAGTAAATTAGAGCTATCCATCATAACAAAAACAGGAACGTTAAACTAAGGAGATTTGGGTATGTCCTTAATGAAAGCCAGGGTTACATGTGGTTCCAGGTGGATGAGCCCCATGGTGGGGGGGAAGTTCAAGCTGAGTTCAAAGCCCCAAGTGGGCCATTGTGTTCAGTGGGACTAAGGCCCGTACTCTCAGTACTCTTCTCCACTGAGGTGTATAAATGGGTCCTGACATTATTCAGGGGCGTTTTCCCACACCACTAATAATGCTCCCACATTCGTTGGAACATTCTTAGACCTTAAAGCGAACATCTGGCTTGAAGATATAATATCTACTACCGAACAATCATGAAATTCGGGTAGTTATCCCCAAAATTTCGAGCTACTGGAGTGAGGACTAGCAGTCACAGCACTTTATCAGGCATGTGTTCCCTGTAAGAATACGGTTAAAATTGGTTTGTCTGGATCAAAATAACATATTCAATGACCAATTTTTTTTGATATTCCTACAGATTATACTTAATATTGATAGCAACATTGATTTGTAACCAAGATCTCGCCATTTCTCTCAGTTTTTTAGGGTGATACTTAGGCGAGGGTCACCAAAAAAAAAAACACCTCATTTGAGAGTGGGGGCTGGTACTTACAGGTTTCCACGTATTTATGGTGTGAAATCCAGTGCTGGGAAATTAACAGACTTGTTCTGAGGGAAGTAGTGGTGTTGAACGCCAACAACAGCAAAAGTACATGGGAGGAGACTAGCCCTAAATGCTAAGGAAAGAGTAGATGAGAACTCCAAGCATGAACTTCCCAGCATGACACAAGACCTTTTACTCATTTACGAGGAGTTAGCCTGGGGTAAAGACTAAAACAGGCGATTATACTGCATACAGCGCTATACTCTAATTAAGGTGGCCTTACACATATTGTTTGTTATGCACTTAGCTCATTAAGTATTCGTTAACAGGGCAGCTATCTGGGTGCAAAATAGAGCACCAGAAGACCGTCATGATCAAGACATCAAGTTTGAAGTTATAATGTAGTTGCATTGGTTCATGTACCTACATACCTAAAAAATTTCAGGTTTGTTTGATATGCAATAAGCTAATTAATATGCATTAAAATGCAATATTGTGCAAGACTATGGGTAGTTAGCATTTTGTCAGTACAGTGGATTAATGAACAGGCAGTTACATACCTAGACAACATAGTACATAAGCCACCCACTATGTTGGGCTCTAAGAAGAGGAGAGAAGAAACACATTGTTTCATTCTTTTCAACATTTCATCGCAGAAGAGTAACCAGTAATTCAAAGAGGACGATAGGGTTCTCCCACAATGCATTTCTTTTCCAATACAATTTTTGCACTGGTATGTCACATGAATTTATGTGACAAAAAATACTTTAAATTGCAAGATTGCAAGATTGAGATGAGTTCTGTTCATTTAGGTACTTTTTGCCACTATAAATTCATGTGACAACTAGTGCAAAAACTGTATTGGAAGAATTGCATTGTGGAAAAAACACTATACACAGCTAATTGCCTTGAATTTTGAATCCACTTTGGCAGAATTCAAGTGAAAATTTTGGTTAAATTACCAAGGATCTCAATTTTGTCAACATTGACCTATAGTAGGGTCCAATTCCAAGCATCTGAAAAAAAATATGGGGTTTTAATTTCTCTAATTTGCCTGGCATTTTCGAACAATGAATACTAATGTGCACCTTTTTGAGATGGCTGGGCAGTTAGAGTTAACCCTCTGAGGAATCCCAGCTTTATACAGTACCCGATTGGCTCATTACATGCATGGTATAACATGATACAGCACTTTGAGCTTATCAATCAAAATAAACCTCCTACATCCATGTCCACCTTTAAGCTTTTCTTACCATGTCTCTCATTGGTTAATTTCATTATGTAACTCTTGAAATAACCAATTAAATCAGCTGATAGGTTTAATATGTCTGGTCACATTTGATCTTACTTTACCTCAAATACTAGGGTCATATTGGTGTATTCCGGTTCAACTTTATAAGAGTACATCCAGTTGAATGTCAGAACACTGCCTCCATCTATTCTGTGGGGATAATCTCCACTAATCCAATAGTCCAGCTGCACAAAAATATTAACAATTTATCAGAAAATAATAATAATGATTTAACTTATAGCAAAGTCAATGCTACATGTTTGACTTCTTTCCCTGTCAGAACTAAATTCAAATTTAGAACATTTGAAAACAAGCAAAACAATCTACTTTTGTATTTGTTAATTAGGGTTTTCATTCAACCCAAAATTTTAGTGTTTTTATTGGTGTAAATTTTATTCAGTACATACATATTAGGCATTTATTTTAAACAGGCTGGCAATTTTGAAAGGTGATGTACCTTGACATATTTTGGTTGGATTTTTTTCTTATTTTTTTTTACTAAAATGTCAAACTTTTATTAAATATAGCTTTTACATCAAAAGCAAAACAGAACACTCATTTGCTGTAGTGATACTTGTTACAGGCAGATAATTATGAACAAAAATCCACCACACACCATACTGATGCGATATATGGGGAGATGCATTTTTTTAAAAGTGACTTTGGCAAATTTTCACCCCAAACAGGCTTGCACAAAGTGTGAGAGCAGAATTGGGGAAATAATGCCAAGTAGATAAAGAAAAAGTAACAAGGTAAAAAGGGTGGCACTTTGTCACTCGTCTTCCAGTTAAAGCTGACAGGGCATGTCAGGCAGTCGACTACATTCAGCGGCTTAGGGACTTGCAAAATGACGCTTTAACCAGAAAAGGTCAGAACAAGTTCCAAATTTAAATATATTACCTCTATCTAAACACTAGTTAACAAAAATTGTTGAATTTTTATTCAAGGGAGTGGTCATTATTTACACCGGGGGAAATGACACTGCATCATCCTTTATTTCTTAAATGAATGCCAAAATTTTACACCCCTAAAGGCAAAAGAGAATATCCAGAGCAATACATTAGTTTACTTCCAGAAAATGATTTGACTCATATTTTGTGAAAAATTTCACACCCCGGTGCATTTATCACAGACAATACGGTAGATATAAAGAACTTCTCACACCCCATTTACGTGTCGTCTTGGCACACAGCGCCCGCCATTGTTGAATCACGGTCAGAAAGTAATTTGAGCCACCGCGACCTTGGCAAATCTTCCCTGCGCTAGGAAGTTATCAACAGCATCATAATCGGCTGAGCGTGGGAAACTCCACGTACACACAGTGTCAGATAGCGTTGATTCGGATATTTGTACATTGCTCAAAATACTTGGCCTATCGTAACGATTTACGCACCAAAATATTCCTAACTAAATTGTCTAGTTAGGTGACTAGTTTATAATATAGGTTTATTTTTGAAAAAAGACAAAAAAATGTGAAAAATACGATACATACAAGCATTTTTCTTACCTTATCAGCTGGCTCAATTCTCGATTGCTGCTGTCAAGTCATGCCACACGCCAGGCACTCAAAAACTAGTGAGCTAAGGGGTCTTTTTTGTGAGGAACCCGTTTCTAACATCAGATCGACCACCTGATTCGCCGATTTCGTGATATCCAAGGTACCGCGAAACCGTTTTTTTCATTCCTTGTTCAAGCCAATCGCAGAGCCTTTAACACAGCGTTTGGCTGCTGGGGATCCCATAACGTAGCGCATGTCTAAGAATAGCCGGCCAATTAGCGATGCGGATACGGAATCGGCGGCGCTGTGTACCAGCAATACAGACGCTATGGGAGCGTAAATGGTGTGCTCACAAGAATGACAATCTTATAGTTGACCTTTTGATTGAAATTTGAAGATTTATGATCTGCAGCAACCTTTAAACCACATTTTAAATTTATAATTGGCTGACACACCTGTGGGACTGGCTCTTCTTCTTCAAACACATAATCTTCATCTGAGGTCATCAAATGTCTTGCAAGGAAACCGACTTCATGCTGGGATGTACTTTTTTCATCTATTGAGAGGAGGGAAGAAAAGAAACTTGAATACCTGAACTCTTGGGAGGGAAACTTGAAAAGCCTTGCTACAGTATAGTCCTATTAAGGCAATTAGATAATTTGTTTTAGTTATAATTAGGACTAAAAAAATAAATGATCAATGCTTTGATCGAGTCACTGTTGTTGATGAAAGGGGAGGGGGAGCTCCCCCCTGCTCAGAACTAATTACTGACCTTTTGTACAGTGTCTATGAAGAATGACCAAAATTTGCTCTCTCACACTGAAAGGGTGCCCCAGTTTGGTTGACCAAATTTTTTTACACAGTATTCTATGGGCTTACAAAATCAAGTTTTTAATCCACACACAAAATGAAATGAAATGTTGGCATGAAACTTTTTAGGTATTGAAGTCAAAGTCATTCAATCAAGACGAAAACTTTCAATAATTAAATTGGAGCATCACCCTAAACTTTTTAAGAGGAAAGTGGGAGAAAATTTGTTTTTGGGTTAGGAATGACCAAATTAAGTCTCATATATTTCAAGATTTGGGATGTAAATAGGTCTTATGGGACATTTGAAGGTTAGTGAGAGTCGGCTTACAGTTGCATGATTAGTTAGTTAGTTAACCCAAAGTTTTAAATCCGGTTTTGTCCCCGTAAACGAGGGTGGCCGGATACACCTCACCCTCAGCAATACTGCTGTGTGAGGATTTATTGGAGCAAAAGATAATGACCGGATGCCCTTCCTGACGCCAATCCACAGTTTTCGGCGGTGGGCCTAGCCTTTGGGCAACCACGCCCATCATGCAAGGCAACATGTGCTAGATAGCCAGCATTATCTCTCCAGAGCTGATACCTTTGTAGGTAGATCTTCTTATTCATTCTACCAAGGTAACCAGCTACTACCCTCCTCATCAATTTCCTTAGCAACCCGATGGAGTGTCGGTTTAGGTAGCCCCGCCGACTCGGCCCTGTGACAGGTAGTGCTGGTTACAAGGATACCAGCAGCTGGCCCTCAAAGGAAATCTGACCCCGACTCCCTTTTAACATTATTGCATGTTAAAATATTAACCTGACCCCAGATAAGAAGGAACTTATAGAGTGTTTGCAAATTTAAGCTTACATTATAACAACTAATGGCCCCATTTAGGCTTTGAGATCTGCTATTTTGCTATACACCGGACCAACATCTCCATATACCCCGTACCACACCCCCATATCCCCGGACCACACCCCCTGCCACAGACTACATCCCCATATCCCCGGACCACACCCCCTATCCCTACCATACCCCATATCCCCATCCCCGGAACCATACCCCTATCCCCGGACCACACCCCCTATCCCCGGACCATAACCCCTACCCCCAGACCACAAACCCATACCCCAGGGACCACATCCCCCCATCCTTCGGACCCACACTCCCATACCCCCAAAACTATACCCACCAGTACCACTACCCATTTTCACACCTAACTTAGCACAACACCAATATCCTGGCACCACAACCCATACTCCAAAGAACACACCACATATAACAGACTTACACCCCATATTCTCCCACCCAGACCACATCACCACGTACACTTTTCGCACAAGGGTCAGTCCTTTGCAAACACATCGAACCACTATTTCTCCATTACCTCAGGACCACACCCCTAGGAACCACATCTCCCACAATAAATCTCTGTCAACCACACCCATACCCCTGACCACACTCAGCCATGTGTGACGTACAGATATCCAGATTACACTTTGTTCACAAGAAAGCTCACACACACGACTACGACACACGATCATGCTGCATAAGGTTGTCCTATTGGATTGGACGACATAACAAGATCCATACTGAAGATAATCATCAAGAAACTTCAAGTACATTTCCTAACTTATAAGTAAAACAATTTTTGCACAATGATTTTTTTTTACTTTGTAACTATCCAATTTACATTTAATGGTGGTACAAGGCATAGGGCCTAGTAAAAACAACTAGCTTCCTTTACTATACCCCTGCCGGTACATGTAGTAGCAAGCCAGAATTCCCAATGACAGTACAAAGACGACTCGTTTCATTCTGCTATTGCATGTGAAGGTCACATTAGAGTCATTTTATCCTGGCACCTAATCCAAAAAAATGAAGTTATTTTAGAGTTATTTACATGAAAAAAGATCACTCACTGAAAAAAAAAACATGAAACCCCCACAGTGCAAAAAAAAAAAAAAAACACAAAAAAAAATTTGCACACCTGCAAACTGCATGAAATATTTTTTTTGTTTAAAGGTCATTACCTGATTACAATGGAAGCTCCAAAATTAAAGTCTGAATCAGAGATTTTGAAATAATAATTGTGGTGTCTAGTGAAACTAGTATCTAGAACTAAAATCATAGTCACCTAAAATGCTAATTGTAAGTTAGAGATGAATCGGATTTTCGTTTCATGCATTTCATCCGGTAAAATTTCTGACAGTCCCTTGCAAAAATGTTTGTATCCAATTTGTCCATCAAAAGTGGTAGCAAATATGTGCAAAATCTAGATTTTTGATATAGATTTGATATTCAAATCTATGTCAAACAAAAATTAAAAAAAAAACCAAATTTAAACACAAATTGACAGTATCAAATCTGTAATCAAATTTGTATCAAATCATATCAGGATTTTGATACTATGTCAAAGTGTATCAAATTGGACTTAGTATTTTTTCACACTTATCATATTGTGTCAAATCTATGTCAAATGTGTGTCAAATCTAGTATCCAAAAATTGGACTTATATTTTTTTCATCACACTATTCATGTGTGTCAACTCTAATCAAATTTGCTTAGTATTTTTTCACAATATCATGTTGGTCAAAAATATATCACTTGACTTCTTTTTTGCACATTTATCACATTTTTGGTCCGCTGATATCTATCCAAATATTGCACTTTATTTTACTATATACATTGAATTCAGAGTC
>JAMKCH010024316.1:0-35032 GCA_023653785.1 Ophioderma brevispina | reverse complement strand
ACCTATGACATAAGTTTGGTTCCAATTGACGTTAAACTTTCAATTGAGGTCAATTAAAAAACTCACAATGTTGTGACCCACCATACACACCATCGACACACACATCCCACACACATACGCACACGGATTTGCTAGTGGTCCTGCCAGCTATATCTGGCAGGCACCCACCAAATTATTTTAAGCTCTCCCGTGAGTGCCAAATTTTATAGGAAATCATAATTTCAATGAGGAAAAAATCGCATGTTGTGGTAACCCCCCCCAACACCCACACACCACACCACACATGGATTGTTCAACTATCTATGCGGGGCCAGCAGACAGTTCCAAAACTTTATAACCTTGACGCAAATGGCCTTGGCCAGCAATGATGCAAATCCTGGGAATGTATAATCTAATCAATATATATGTAGTGCTAACTCTTGCACCAACTGACAATTAAGAAAATGTGCTGGCAAAACATACGATATAACCAACATTTTTATAACTCCAAAATCAAACAACACATCGTTGCCTAGTGCTGCGATTGTGGTAATTAAATTACATGACAACAGTGTTAGTGAGGCACGTGCATACACCAATGGCCCTGCTTTTTTTAATTTGGGGCTGTACTGGGTACAGGGAGTATTACACTTAACACCACAATAATGGGAGTCTCGTAACCAGACCCATCCTGGACACACTTTTTTCTAACACACTGAATAATATAAACACTGTGCTTTATTCCGTGAAGTGTTTTCCAATTCATAAGTGTGTCAGAAAAAAAAGTGTGTCAGATGGATTACTTTACGGAAACTCCACATAAATGACAAATACACGACTGGGAAAGGCCCGTAACAACTAATGTCTGACCTCACAACCTCAACAAAAAAACAATCACCATACTAGACTTTAATGCTTGCAAGGTCAACCTGAATCCAATGGGATAAGAGATAAACTGCACTTTGTAGGGAGTTTCTGTAAACCCGAGTCATTTTATTATAAAATCGTTCTGTTTCTCCATAAAGGCGCTGATTTGGTCTTAAGCATTTCAGGTCATGGATAATGTAAAAATACATGTGGTCGTTGGACCGCTAGTGTCGTCAATTTTGTCTCTGAAAGTTCAGCTTGGAATTGAAATTTAGAAATTGCATGCATTTAGATCTAAAATTTAGGTTCCTGAGGCAAAAATTTTCCCAAAAGTCTTGTAAATACTTTCACCTTAATTAACAAGATTGTAAATACCTTTTTCATTAAGAGACTTAAACCCAATCAATACCAAACCATCATATGGGGTCAAAATATAAAAATTAAAAATTAAGAAATGGCTCTGCTGCCATTTGGCTGGCATCCATGTCAGCTTGTTCGCCTATAACTAGTTCAAGCATTATGATTAATATATTCCAAAGATAGCCGTGCCGTGTACCATGGCATGTTGTACGCAGCGTTCGAAAAACATTTTAAGTTAATTATGTTCCTGTGGAAAGTTCATGAACAAAGATTGTTTTTGATTGGATATAATTCCCCTAACCTTTCTACATTATAATTTACATATACCTACTTATAAAAAATTTGATTCCTTAAGTTGAGTGTGTCAAGATACATGCCTGTTGATTGTTGCGGGAGGGGGATACCCCATGTTCGATACTAGATTTTGGAGATGCCGCTTCTGGTGGAGTTCTAGCAAATCCCGAAATCCAGACGAGGTGGCCAAGCCGGCCTCATCAATAGAGCAACTCCCAAAAATAGTAAAAGAAATTTACAGCAAAACGGAGTGCAAACCACAACCAATTTGGGTGTGATTGAGTTTGGTCGCCTGGTCGTGTCGTAATGGGTGTTCCCCAGCCCAATAAACGACCTTGTGGTCCCTTATTCATAACAAGAAAAAGAATCAGAAATGGCTCCTTACAGGGGAGTTTGATCTTGCCACGACTACAGAAATAAGGTCTATCCACAAGTTTTAGGGTCCACTGATTGATTTACAGATTAAAAAATACATCGCGTTCCCCGGATCGCACGAGGTTTGTCGTCCGTCACGGTTTTGATGAAGCCAAAAGTCCTCATGAGGTCATTAAGGTCATCATGAGGTCACCAACATGTCCCCCCACCCCCTCCTTTCCACCAAGTTTAATCATTAGCCCTTGAAGTACCCATACGGCATTTAATATATTAAGGTTTACATTTGACCAAATAGACAAAAACACACGACATCAACCAGAATAATCCCTATGTGCTTCTGCAATTCTGCAGACGACACAAAAATGTGTCTGCATTTAACAGCACACACACACACATTCTAACACCACAGCTTCAAATCATAGTTACATGACTAAGAAATATCACAATTTACTACTGAAATGTTGAGTTGATCATTGTTTAATCATTACAGTTATTGCCTTTCATAAATATAACAACTGATTTCAGATCAATCAGCAAAGACGCAATTAAAAATATATAATCTAGTAATATCAAGAGACCCGTGCAGTATTCACAAATTGATGAGGAATACAAGTTTCTAAATGAGGTACACTTTGAAGCAGACCAATTAGCTTGGAAGATAACACATTACAGGATTTTACTATTCCAGGCTACAAAACTGATCAACCTCTGTCTTCGGTAATACTAATCCACACACGCATGCACTAGCTTCTGTGTACCTTTAGATACAAAATAATACATGTACTGATGCATACAGAACTATATGACATTTTGTTGACATGCTGTAAAGCACTTCTTTCTTGATGAAATGAATTAAAATAATTGTTTCATTATGGAATCGGTCAATTGGTTAAAATAATAGATATATATAGTAGTGGGGGCATCCATGTTGGGCCACAATGTGAGTCACCCAATTGTTAGCAGTAAGTTGGTTTGGAGACTGCAGGACCCCACACAAATGATTACATGATATATACAATATGCCCAAAAGTCAAATGGTACACAAACAATGCAGACATTCGACCGCAAACATGCTACTGACAATGGGTTCTTTCACTTTACTCATCAATACTCTGCTTATAGTTCAATATGGATGCCTCCGCACAAATTATTTATTATTTTCACTAATTAGCCAAATTTATTTGAGTAACTGCTTTATTCTTTTAAAGGTGCTTGTTCTGATGGTATTTGGGACTCACCCCAGATTTACCTGGAAGTAGTATAAATTTTGATATCAGAAAAAAAAAACATTGCTCTCACTGTCTTCCTAGAATTTCTGTTTTCAAATCCATTCCGTTCCCCAGATACTGACCAAAAACTGCCATTTTAATGGTTAACCATCAATATTAGCACAGTAGTAAACTTCTAGCATCAAAACGGCAAGTTTCTTTTCCATGATACTTGGTAGCCAGTGTGTACAAGTGTCCTGATCTCACACAAAGAGGATAACCCGATAGACAAATACGGAAAAACACTAAGCTACAAAGGCATTACACATAATACACGAAAGGTATTGCATTGAGTGAAGCTCAGTGCTCACAAACCAAAGTGCTCATCTCTTTTCCTCAGATTTGGGCCAGATTACCCACATATTTTCGTACTGGCGGGAGCCATTCCTCACTCACAGCAACTCTTAAAAAAAAATTTTACCTTTCCAGCACAAGCTGGTAAACCCCCTGAGGACTCCTGGGTTGAAAGGATGCAATGTGAGATTAACCTAACCTCCCATGGGTCTCCCCTTTTCTTAATTCTGATTGGCTCATTACATTGTATAACAGGACATACCTCTTCGTAACCAATCAAAATGTGACCTTCTATACATCTGTCCAACTTTAAGATTTTCTTACCATGTCTCTGATTGGCTAAATAATTCATATAAACACTATTTGCAACCATAAAATCAGCTGGTAGACCTCCAGAGGTTAAGTGCCTGGCGGTTTAAGGTCACACATGTGCACCACTGTTTAGCTGGCCCTTGAGATCCAAGTTCTTAACAACCAGGCCACTGAAATAATTTCAACGCAATATCATATATTGTGGTCTCTTCCTTTAAACGGGGCATTTTATGATCCACAGCCTCGCTCCCCGACTTACCTAAAAAAAAGGTTGAGATTTTTGATAATCTGAAACGTCAACAATGCAAATCCATGTGATACCTAATCTACATGCAATTTGGTTCGTATCGGTAAGAACTTTCGCAATTTTTGTATTGTCTGTTCCGTAAATGGCCAGAAATTATAGCACAGTGGGCCTTGGTACCTGGGAAACAAGCTTTGCTACATACCCAAACCTGAAAGTCGGGATCAACTACAAGTTGTGAATAACCTTTTTTTTTTTTTCTCAAGGATATCTAGGAACAATGAATAAAACAGAATGCTGGAATCACGAAATTAACCTTTGACATGCACATGGTGCTACAGCAGGTTCTGGTCATACATATATCAGGTTTAAGGGAAGATTTATCCAGGTCCAATAGCTGAATGAGACAACACCCATTTTTCTACCCATTTTTTTTTGTTTACCTTGGTTTACTGTATGCAAATACTCATGTTAAACTTTATTTGCTAACATTGTAGGTTTATCCCCATACTTATATTACATTCCGGATTAAGGTCTACAAATGCTGGTTTGTATAGGATATATTGAGTGGCACATATACTCGTTCAGTTGCCAAGGCCACACATTTCCTTCACACACCATATTTTTGGTAGCAAACTATTTTTTTCCTCAATCATGCAATGTTGGAAAGTCTTGCTAATGATTCAAATGACAGACAAATTGATATTATTTAAAAACACTGGGTTATGACTGAGAAGAAAAAGGGTAATATATCCCAGGCAAAATATTAACTATAACTATAAGAAATTCTCACGGGTGGGGGCGCATGATTACAGCAAATAAGTAAAAATGTTAGCACAATGAGGAAGACTGCCTAACAATACTGTGTGGATTGCATTTACTTAGTTTCATCAAATCAATGCTATTTTTCACAGCATCATACCAGCACACTAAAGCATTCATGCTCTGAATCATATCTTGCTTCTTACCTTTTTTAAAAACCCAGACTTACAGCAATTGCTGATGGTGATGAGAATTCGGCCACCGCCCCGCTTAGCTGGTCCAAAACCGATTTTAAAACTTTTGGTTTAACTAACTTTTTATGACCATTTGGGCAATGCATGCACACTCATATGATGTGCCCCAGAAACCAACCCCAGGAGGCTGAGCGGCTGAAATGTGCCCAAAAATAAGGCATTTTACAGTTTTCCCAAAAAATCCGGGGACTTGAACCCCTCCCTCACCCGGAATGCGCTGCTGCCCCACCCCCAGTTCTGGGAGGCCTAGAGCATCTTCACCCTCCTTGCCGGAATTTGCTTTTAAAATTGCAGCTGTCAGCAAAATCTATTCAAAGAGTTACAAATGAGTTTCACAGATGGACCCCTGGTAAATACTTCTGCACAATTTTTTTCACTTAGCCCGAATAATATCATACACAAACCTTTAAAGGAATATGTCAAGATTTTGTCAAGCTTCAGTTTGACGTACTTCTAAATATATTGTACATAATCACATTCCCGAAAAAATAATACAATTTGATGTAAATTAAACAAATAGAGGCATTTTATTTTTTGCTTTTTTTGACATATACGAAGAAAACGGGCGGATTTTTCGTCACCCACACGGCTTCATTGATCATTTTTGTTGCTTCTCCTCGTGGACCGTCAAAAAGTGGTGACCAAAACATCGTGTTGACGTCGAATTGTTATTGCTGACACTGATATTGATGGATTAATGAAATGTAATAATAAATTTGAAAATAAGTTACAGCATGACATATTTGTTTCATTTCGTTGTGTTTTAATTATTATTGATATAAAAACACATCGATCGCAGTTAAAGGAAAGTGGCAACACCGCGATATGATGGCACAACGACGTAAATTAGGATGGTCCTCACTTTGACGTCACCAATTTGCCTGCGATGTGGAATTGTTGGAATCGTTTTCAAGTAAGATATTGGGCGGAAAATAAAAGGAAAAATACTCAATACAAATGTGAGAAAATTTTCAAATTTTTGGATGTATATGTAATTAGTTACTGAAGCTTTCCATCCATACCATAATTTTCACAATATTCAGAATCATGACATATTTCCTTTTACAAACAAAACGTGAGGGCTTTCTAAAGGTGAATACAATATAGACCATTTTGTCTGAATGTTTGTGGTGACTCTCTGATGGTTTAAGAGAGACATTCTCAAATACAGGCAGGCAAAAGCACCTGTAATAGTTTACACAGGCAAGTTCAGATTTCTTTTCAAAGTTGATCAAAGGCCATTTTTTTTCCACCACAGCCTTGTCCCCCACCCACCCCGACTTACCTAAAAAATGAAATTTTTATATCATCTGAACCGTTGGCTGAAGTATGCCAAATCGGTGTGCATACTCGATTTTACTTGAAGAAATTTGTGATTTAGTTTCGGTCCATATAAATGGAGAGAAATACACACAGTAACCTATGGGCTATCATGATACAAAACATTGTTCATAACATCAAAAAACGCACTGGTCAGAATCAACTGAAATTTTGGAAATAACCTCTTCAAGCATATCTAGGAAACCTAAAAAATTAAATGCTACGGATCCCAAAATCACACCTTTAGGAACAAGAAAACCAAACTTTTGGAATTAGTTAGTTTACCTGTGACATCAGACACATGTCACAAAAATGAAGACCATTGTGTCTTGTAAGATGGAAATTCCAGATTTTAGGTGTTGAGCATCGTTATTTACTAAAATAGGCTGGTATTCTGAAAAGGAGTCTACTTTAGACCTGGGTTTAAACCAGGGTTAGTCATACATGAGAGGACCTTTTTTCTTATAACACGCTGAAAATGTGCTAATGGTGAGAAACTTCCTATGGCCCATCCATGAGGAATTTTCGCAACCATTTACATTAACTTTCCAAAGTATTTTGAAAGAAAAAAGTCCACTCATGTAGGACAAACTGGTTCAAACTAGGTCTCATAGGTTAAGACTCCCTTTCAGAAAACACACATAGTGTAACTTGCCTGCAAAGCTATGCCAGCAAATCACTACAGACGGCCTCCCATTTATCAACATCTGTTTATCACATAGACATCGTCTATACAAAAAGCCTTTACACCTATACAGGGTGAGTCAATAAAAAGTACAACCAAATTGAGCGATTTTTCTTGGAAAACCCTCTGTACTATTCATATATTTTCTTTTTGTAGTACATGCCTGTTTTGTTAGCTCTCATATAGAAATTACGGCATTAAAATTGATTAAACGTCGAAAGTTACAGCTGCAGAAGGAAAATCCCGTGTGAAGGCCGAACAAAGTTACACGCCAGAGTAACCCAAAGAGTCCTCTTGGATTAACGTTCAGCTTTGGTATTTGCAGCATATCCCTCCATTAAATTAAAACATTTGAAATAATGCAGAGAACACCAGAGACGTAACCAGTTGTGGGGAGGCGTGGGAGGGGGGAGAGGGTAGGGGCGGATCCGCACTCAAAAATCGTTGCCCTCTCTGGCTCCAATAGAGATCAGGAAAAGTAATACATATAGTATTGACAGGTAAGTGTTCACCTTTGCTAAATATGTGTTTTGTGGTGCCCCAAAAGTTAAAAATGCGTTCCTCGCCTGTCCCTCCCACAAATGAAAATGTCTGTTTAAATCGGTGAAGGTAAGACTGTAAATGAAAACCAGAAATCAAAAATAATATTTAATGAATTCAATAGTTCGACTGAAGCAACAATTTGCAGCATATTTTCTTTTGAAGCATTCTTTTGGAACTTGCTTATTTCCACGTAGATAAAATTTTCAAAATCCTTAGGGCTGGTAACAGATAAAGCATTAGAATTTTCATTTTAAATTATATCCTGTTAATTTCAATAAATGTCTTAAGTATTCTAATTATCATTAAACAAATGTCTGCGTATCATTTGACTACGGCGCCAAAGAATCCAACCAGTTCATTTATTTGGAAGCCCTTACGCTGCGTAGTAATGAGTAGTAATAGTCTCATGTGTACAGGGTCCGGTGTGCAATTTGTTCGGTCAGAAAATGGATACCTTCACAAAAATAACTGGTAGCCTTTGAATGGGCTGTGTCGATTTTACAAATTTCAAATTGTTGTGAAGCTGATTACAGACTAATCTAACACAAAATAAATTTGGTATTCCGTTAATGTTTCTTCATAAACATCCCTCATTTGGTTGTGCTTTTTTTCTGACTCAACCCGTATAATTGGTGTAAATATGAGCAGAAAATACAAAATCCTCCACTGAATACATTAGTTTGACTACTAAGAAATAACAATTAAAATTTCCCTCATTTATGCTTTGTTGAATGGCCCGGGTCCAAGGTTATAAATTCACATGCAAGGTTATTACATCAGAGAAGAAATACCTCTCAACATAAGCAGGAAAAAGTTCCTAGTATTACATGATGTTACCATTACTGCATTTTCTCTACTATTAATGCACATATTGCTGAATTGATCAATTAAAGACCTATCATGAGTTAAAATATTTTGAAATTTGCAGGAATAGCTTCAAAGTGAAGGATAGGCCTGTAGAATTATCATAGGCTACCTTTTCCAGCTGTAATTGAAAGAAACGGAAGAAACGGCAGAGTTCCAAGATACTATTCTCTATTCAATTACGTTTGTAGTAAGTGTCCGAACTTACAGTAATGACTAAAATCTCCGATTCTGTCTTATTAGGTTTTGCTTCTGGTCTTATCATTATGCAGGGTATGTTAGGATACCTTGTACTGTTACATACAGCAAAATCTGATTTTTGATGATTTTTTCACAATTTGCTGATTTAGCAATCTGATAGTGTCTTTAATGTACATGTTCCACAAAATGGAAGATTGCAAAATCTTTGCAAAATGTATTCAGTTTGATTTCAAAGATATCATGATCCCTTTTGAAGGGTTAGCAAAATTACTTTGGATTTAAATATAAACCTGTAGATATATTTCAATTGTTTTGCCTCAAGTGATTTTTTGATACCAGTAACTATTCAACATTAATACACTTAAGCTCAGTTTTTGAATCACGATTCTTTCAAATGTTTTAAACATATGAAGGCTTGTATGTACCCAAATTTCGACCTGATTGTTATATTCCCGAGGGGGGTACTCACAGGTTAACGTATTGGGAATGTGCCGCTCCACGGGGTCACTCTTCATGAGAATCGTTAGATATGAGTTGCTTTTTCATGGAAATCCTTAGACAATGGTTCGATTTTCCCGAACACGTCTCAAATAGGTTAAAAGCCACAATTTTTCCTGGGGCTTGTGTAAAAATTTTGAAAACTGTAGTATCTATTCAACAGCACACTCCTTAGGAATCTTTTCTACAAAATGACAATAGCAATGGGTACGGGTTTTGCAATCCTCACCCTCACATCCCCTGACCAAACCAAATCTTTAGTACCGTACCATACCACCGGTTTTGAATATTTACATAAAATTTGCATGTACATGGTGTGTATATACTGCATGTAGTAGATTTATGAATCCAATAATACACACTCATCCTCACAGATGAATTCTACATGTACAAAGTAATTCTGTTTTAATATGTTAAAATCATCACATGTTCATTCCATCAAACTATTCATGCTTATGCTTTATGACGATCATACAACAGTATATTATTTACGCGATATTATTTGTTATGAGTGAGTTGTTTTCATATCACCACCATCACCTCTTACTAAACGCTACCCATATTCCATATCCTCAAAAATTCCATTTCTATATACCTATATACATGTACAAGCACGACGACTAAAGGAATCAAAAGGTTGGCGAATTTGTTTTTGGAAAAGTTGGAAGGATCGCATAATGCAGTTAATTTTGAATCCAGAGAATACGGAAAGTGACAATGACTCCTTACTCGAAAAGAGTTTCATTTCCATTACTGAAACCAATTATTTTTTATTTATGGCCTTACCGTAACCCTAAGGCCAAAAACATAAAAGAATTTGTTAATCTAGAACTTAGAAGGGGGTTTCATATATTCCACAGGATGCTACTTTTAGTAAGCTGAACACCTGGTTGGGTTCTGCCTGCAATGTGACTTGGCTGTATATATTACAGCATTTGTGATTGGCTGACAGCAAATCCAGGATTGTGTGCGTACATTTAAAGGATAGCTATCAAACTCTTCACAAATACTTTCATTATCACAGCCTACATACACTCTCAACTATAAAATCAAATAAATGTCTGTGGCCACAACAACATAAAGGTGACAGCACAACCCTCTGACAGATAACAAGATAACTTCAATATGGTTTGTACAAGACTAAATATTTGATTCCATCTTGATATACTCCCTACCGGAATGAATTCATTTCAACTTCAGGGCAAAATCTGAATATATAGTTAAACCTTTACACTGAGACTAGAATACCTAAATACCTACTAGGTATTCTAGTCTCGGCCTTTACAGATATGTTAGTTGTGCAGTATCAGCTACCGAGACTCTGTAATTATACATCTTAGTACTGCCATCATGGTTTTCGCGTTTCTTAATTCTTACTGTTTTCATTATTAGTGTCGCCTGCTTTCCCGATCCACCTTTCCTTCCCTCTCTGCCCAAGTTGACCTCTAATGACCTTTGACCTTGGTATGTGACCTTTAATCCTACCATGACATGCAAGTCTTTATGCACCTATGATCCGAGTTTGATATAAAATTGGATCGATTAAGCCGAAATTAATTGGTCGAGCTATGAGTTGCAAAAATATTGGGCGAGACACAGTCGAGCCCAATACTTCAAAACTCATAGCGAGACGAATTAATATTGGGCGTAAATCATCCAATTTTATCATTATCATGTTTTGGATCCGATATTTTCACACACTTGGACTCCTCAAAACATGATAATGGTGGCAACTGGATGTTAAGATCTCTAAGCAAGAGCAATTTGATAGAGGTTAACAAAACATTAACATATCACACACACATACATGTACATACATACACACACACACACATACATACATACACATGGGCGGACATGCAGAATTTGAATAGTATGTGCATAATCTAGATTATTGTGTCACCTGCAAGAATTGCAGGTGACACAATAAATCTAGATTTAAAACTGGTTTGAAGGGGAAAATATTTTGAAATTGCTGCCCACAATAACTACACATAATTGGCTTATGTAGCATGATAAAAATGCATTATAGAATTACAATAAAACATGGCCCAAAATGCAGCCATGCAAGGTTACTTTAAAACACAACTTTTGACTGATTAATTTTCTCAAATTTTGTGAAAAGCTGCAATTTACAGTAATTTATTTGCTGGTATGTATTTCATATGTAAATCCTATAGCCTGAGACTAGCTATCACTTATATAATTCATCTAATTAATCAAACTAGTGGTCCAAAATGGCTAGAATCTGAAATATTGGGTGCATTATCATGATGGACCCAAAAACACATGCAGCACTGATCTAACATGGAACTCACAGTTCAACTTTCAAGGTGAGTTCATTAACATATCTAGCAAACGCTTCACTTATATTAGTAAAATATATGATTTATATTTTAACACACTTTTCTTTCTCTGCACATCTTCTAATTATTTACCTCATAAAATAGGTCATCAAGCCATCCCCTTAGTACTGACAATTCATATTTATTGGGAACAATGTACCAAATTTGACCTTATTAGCACCCTGGGTGCTAATACAGAAGTCATTTAGGAGGGGTGCTTATTAGAAAATGAAAGTTAATCATTTACATTTTTCTCACAAAATATGTAGAAACAACACAAAATATGGTGTAACAAAGTCAAAATTATCAGGAAGCCTTTAAAGCAGAAAGGTTTTATAGTAATGTAGTCTAATCAAACACTCTTTACTTGTGATCTTTGAGGGTCTTTGTCTTAAAGGTGCAACGAGAGATTTTTGAGGCACCCAAATATTGTGTCATAATAGTAATTTCATATAGATTAGACACTCAATAGATTTCTAACCTTGTATTTGGCTACAGAAATATAGGCTGAATTTCGTATTTGCTCCTATACGAAATTAGGAATTTCACAATTTTGTGCTAAAGAAACATTTCTCAGCTTAATCTTTTTCAGATGGGGATATTTTTGATGGAAAGCTTTACATCAGGGCAAAAATCAGTACTTTAATTTTTTTAGGGACACCTGATATGTGAAATCTCTTGTTGCACCTTAAATTACTTTCTCTCTGTGCTAACATCATTGTCAATCAATGTCATCATGGAAAGGTGAAAATGATATCCGTAATCTTTAGGGTTGTTGTCGACAAGGCTTTGTCGACAATATTGTCGCGATATGCATTTATTCTTGCTGTCGACAAGCATGGACTGATTGTCGATAAAAATCTAGTTATAAAATGACTTAGATAACCTTTGACCTCAGTCTATGACCTTTGACATCATCCACATATGAAGGAACCCCTCCCTCACCTTAACCCCAAGTTTGGTTTAAATCAGACTTTTTGAAGGAGACTTGAAAAACTGGCATACATACATACGGACATGCGCCCTATCACAATATCCCCCTACTGCTTTTCAAGCCAGGGGGATAAAAATTCAGCAAAGAAACTAAATTCTTGGACCAAATTTCTCTACTATTATTATGTAAATAATGGCTTAATAATGAACATCACAAAAAAATAAAAGTCCACACTCATTTTAAAGAAATTTTGTAGCATGAAACAATATTTAAACACAATAAAATACACATTTCATACAGTCATTTTCTAATATTTAAAGATAATTCTGGTGTGTGGGTTTTGTACAATTTCTAGACAAAACGAGGAAAAATCTAATTCAGTACCGGCCAGGTACAATGGCATCACAGTCTTAATCCACCTTCCACCTGGCATAGGCACATTGCCTTCTGATCAATGGCATGCTAATCCAAGGCAACATACTGGCAGTGTGCTTTCAAAATATGTGCCAAAAGCATGCCAGGTGGAATGGGGATTAAAACTGTGATGTCCAAGTGTCTAGCTTGCACTAATAGTCTAGAACTTGTATATAACACACACTTCAGAATTGTTTTCAAATATTATAAAATGACTGAATAAGATGTTTATTTTATTATGTCTAAATATTGTTTTCATACCACAGACTTTCTTTAAAAAGGAGGTTGCATAGACAACTAAGTTCAGAAGTCTTCAGAAAATTTAATTACGGGAGGGATACTAAATAGGTCAAATATGTTACTCGCTAAATACTACAGCGTAGCTCCAAAAGCTAGGCCATTATCACAACTTTTTACTCCATATGGACTGCTGCCATTTTGAATTTTCAAGATTTCAGTTCAATATATAGATTTTGTGTGAAAAAGATACTTTCTCAGGAGTTGTAAATAACACACTTTTCATTTAGGTCATGATTTCTTCACCATGGCAGCTTCATGAAGGATTATGATCCTCAAACATTCACACTTTAAAAAGACCTTGATTTTTGCAAAATTTTGTTACAAGCCAATTAAATACTGTTACAATTTCAAAAATGACCTATATACTGGATTTATTACATTTTTCTTATCTACTCCTTTCTTTAAATATTGGCATAATTGGTCACTTTGAAACAGCCTTATAAAAAGGTACTACAAGACCTGGTATGTGATACCCAGGTTCTTGGCATAACTAGACATTTCAGTTTGATGGGGGAAAATGGAGGAAGAGAGTTGAAAATTGGGGAATGACTCTATAAAGGCATCCCTTTCTTTTTGTCATCCGATTTGGGGCATCAGAGGGAAGAGTAACGGGCAAAATATTGGTGGCTGAGTGTGATTACCAGAATATTAGTGGATGAGCTATGAATATCGGATGAGCCCAATATCGGACTGTGAGCCAACGGCGATTCCGATATTGGCGAATCCGATATGTTCATTAGTGATCCATATTCGTATCACCCCGACAGAAGCCATCCAATAACATCATTATTAATGTTCTGATGAATCGACTCAATCCAATCTTTTACCACTGTCTGATCATTCATCTAGCACTCCCGACTGAAATCGGGCCCTTTCAGTCCAAATTGAATGCGAATTCAGGATTTTTCTAAAAACAACAACTACATGAAATTAAAGTCTTGGACAGGAGATAACGCACACCTCATGTGTAAGCGCAACCAGCTACGCGGAGGTTCGGTGCATTCTTCGACCAATGCGCATCACGAAACGAGGTGCGATGTTCCTCATGCTCACGCAGTCCCACCCATCGCGTTTGTGTTCGTATTCTGTCCACAAATTATTAATCGCTAGCAAATTTAATGGAAGAATGAACAAATGACCCCAATACAGGTTTTTTATTTGTATTTTGTATTTACTGTAGACCTTGGATGGACGGAAGATTCTTAGAACATAATAATGTTTAACTCGGACTTAAAAACTTTTTGAAGGAGACATAAAAACTGGCATACAATACATAACGGACATGCGGCCATATCACAAAATCCCCCCTACTGCTTTTCAAGTCAGGGGATAAAATTCAGCAAGAACTAATTCTTGGACAAATTTCTCTACTATTATATGTAACTAATGGCTTCATCATGACACATCACAAAAAAATAAAAGTCCCACACTCATTTTAAAGAAATTTTGTAAATGAACCAATATTTTAAACACACTAACATAACACATTTCATTACAGTCATTTGTCTATATTTAAAGATATCCTGGTGTGGGTTTTGTACAATTTCTAACAAACGAGGAAAAATCTATTCAGGTACCGGCAGTTACAATGGCATACAGTCTTAATCCACCTTCCACCTGGCATAGGCACAGTTGCCTTCTGATCAATATCAATGCATCTATCCAACAATAAGTCAGACATACGGGCAGTGTAGGTTTCAAAATATGTGCCAAAGCAATTTCATGTGTGCAAATGGGGATAAAACTGTGATGTCCAAGTTGTCTCTAGCTCTTGCACTAATAGTCTCGACTTGTTCTATAAACAACACTTCAGAATGTTTTTCAATATTATAAAATGACTGGAAGAGTTTAATTTATTATGTCTAAATATTTGTTTCATACCAACAGATTTCTTTAAAGGATGTTTGCAATAGACCACTAGTTAGAGTCTTCAGAAACTTTAATTACGGGAGGGAATACTAAATAGGTCATATGGTACTCACTCGCTAAATACTACGCGTAGCCTCCAAAGCTAGGCCCTTATCACCTTTTTACCTAACTCCTATGGACGGCTGCCCATTTTGAATTTTCAGATTCCCGTTCAATATATTAGATTTTTGTGTGAAAATATACTTCTCAGAGTTGTAAATCAGCACTTTTCTTTAAGGTCAGGATTTCTTCACCATGGCAGCTCATGAAGGATCATGATCCTCAAACTTCACAACTTTAAAAAGACCTTGATTTTTGGCAAAATTTTGTTACAAGCCAATTAAATCTGTTACAATTTCAAAATGACCTATATACTGGATTTAATTACATTTTTCTTATCTACTCTCCTTTCTCCCCTTTCTTTAAATATGGCAAATTGGGTCACTTGGAAACAGCCTTTAAAAAAAGGAGGTACTACAATACCTGGTATTTGATACCCAGGTTCTTGGCATAACTAACATTTCAGTTTGATGGGGGAAAATGGAGGATAGAGTTGAAAATTGGGGAATGACTCTATAAAGGCATCCTTTCTTTTTGTCATCTCCGATTTGGGGCATCAGAGGGAAGAGTAACGGCCAACATATTGGTTTGCTTGTCTTTCACCTAATTGTGGGATAGGGTTCCGTTGGATGGAAAACCTTCCATTATTCCATTTTTGTGTAATCATCGCCCATTTACATAAGGTTTACATTTTGCCAATTTAAGATTCTTTAGTTACTTCATTTTTGTTTCAAAAACAAGTTAGATGCCTTAAGAAACTGTTTTAAAATGCTTGTTTTTGGTGTATCAAAAAATAAACGCATTCTAGAATTGTGAAAATTAAGGTCTACATTTGTTTGTACAGAAACAGTTTTTTGATTTTTCAAAAATAAGGTCGAGTGATGGAGGACAAGGGAACTTTCTTTTTGGTCTAAGCCCCTACCCAGGTTTCTGGGGTAAGTGTGATGGGCTCATTTTGTAGCTTACATGTTTAGCTGGGTGCGATCATACCGTGTGACGGATCATACCGGGTGACTGAACGTGCCCGGTTGACTGAACTACATATCCACCGCTAGAGATATAATGGGCATTTTTACTGTTGGAAGATAACATTCAGACTAGCCCTGTTATCAGGTCCTTACTTCCTGGAACTTCACACGGGCCAAATTGCAATTCATACTTAGTTGCTCGAGAATATGAAGGTGAAGATCGTTTTTTTACTGGGCAAGGCGGACAAAGGCTGGTATGAAACCCTTGTAGAAGCCCAAAGTCCCGCTTGGCCGTGTATAACTTAGAGCAGGAAAATTCTGTTAGGAAAAGATGATTCAGCGTGAACATCTGTTGGGTGTTTGATATGGCAAGAAATGGCTTTAACGGCCGATTCTTCAGTGTAGTAGCCACGTCAGTTACCCCACCCGATAACCACGATTACCTACCTACTAGAGACCATTCCTCCTTCCAGGATTCCAATGTTTTTTATCATATAGACAGCGGTGGCGGCCAACCTCATTCTTATGCAACTCACAAAAAATATTCAAGAAATTACACAGCAATACGGTCGTGCAAAACCACAAACCAATTTGTGTGCTTTTACGGGCGGCTTATCGGATACGGCTTTGTCCCCAGATCTTGTTGAAATTCTCATGTAATTTGGGTAATTGGTGACATAAACTGTGTGCCAAGTTTTCATTTTTCCAAAAATGGGTTGAGAGATTATGTTGTACCATAATTGCGTTTCAAAATTCCCTAGGATTTGTACAGGGGCTGATTTTGGCAGTACAGACAAATGACCAAAATGGGGCAATTTTGTGAAAAACTACACAGTTATTTTCATATTTCTCAAGTTAATTGATGAGTATCGATTGGTTTTTGGTTTTAATGGTTAAAGAAATATTCAAAAAATCCATACATTTTTTATTTTATGGTGTGTCATCAAAAAACAAAGACTGGTGGTCGCAACAACACTTTTTTTGTTGAAGTATTCTAGAAATACTTGAAGTATCCCACGTTTCAGAATTTTCACCTGAAGAAACTAAACTCCCCTGGGAGGAATAAGGTGTCTATGAAAGGAATCAAATTAGAAATTCTCCGTTAGATTTTGCCAGATTGAGTGTTTATATTTGAAATAATAGGTGTTTTTATTTTCCCTAAATTATTTTTTCCCTAAAATTTTTTTTCTAAAGAATTAAACACTTGATTCCAAAAAGCCAACGTGAGATTTTGGGTATTTTGTTTATACACCACACCCCCTTCCAAAGTTTCAGCTTAAAAGCACTTCCATTTAGCTGGGAAAAATTATTTATTGTAAAAAATTAGGGAATTTTCAAAAAATATTAATTAAAAAACACTAAAACAAATCAGGCAGTCTGAAAATGGCAAAAAATTGTGGAGGAGAGTTCATCCTTACATAGTCAAGTTTGGGCTAAATGGGATTCAGGGGTTTTGATTTTATGGTATTTCATGTAAACCCATTTTTTACTCCGATTGATCCTACCTTAATTGTGGGTCAGTCATCGGTGTTCCCATGACCTACATTATGACCTGTCCTCGCTTTGTTATTGCACTACAAAAAATCAGAAAGAATCCCTTCCAGTGGAGTTGTTCTTCAACTACAAGTTTTGGAATAGAAAAATATCCTGACAAAATATAAAATAATCAGAATTTTGTCAAGATTTCGTTTTACGTGTTAATCCAATGGAGGGACCGTCTGGCTGAAATTGGGATTTCTTGGCCGCCCTCCCCTGAAGTATAGAAGTACACTTGCCGGCCAGGATTCCATTTTTTATCATATAGACAGGCGGGTGGTGGTGGCGGCCACCAGCTTCATTCATGATAGCAACTCACAAAAATGTCAAAAGAAATTACAGCAATACGGTGTGCAAACCAAACCAATTTGGGGTGCTTTAATGTTGGTCAGTCGATGGGGTTCCCATACCCACCATTATGACCTCGTTCTCGTCTGGTATTCATACACAAAATCAGAAATATCCCTTCCTTCCAGTGGAGTTGATTCTTCAACTCCAAACAGTTTGGAATAGACATATTCCTTGAAACATATAAAAAATTCAGAATTTTTCGTCACGATTTCGCTTTTACGTGTTAATCCATTGGCGACGTCTTGAACATTGGGATTTTTCTTGGCCGCCCTCCCCTGATAATAGATGGATAGTGCACAAACAGCAGCTGTCAGTACCATTGCTAAGTATATTATAACGTACGTGGTTACACACGCTCTCAGCGCGTATTACTCATGGCCAAATTTTAGAAATTTTTGCTATTTGAATTTTTAAAATAACTTTTATTTTTTTTATTTTTTTTATTTTTTGTAATTCAAATTGATTTTTAATTTTGTAATTGATTTTAAGAACAAATGACAAAAAATGCAAAACAGAGAATGAGTAACATGTAGCACCCCAACTTGTCTACATCAAGATGGTGGCCATAGTAAACTGTGGGTGGTAGCTATGAAGTAGATGTGGTCTACTCTGGGGGGACTGTCCACACTATATCTACCTTCATCCACCTAGGGGGGCAACTTACAGAGCTAGCCAAGTAAAGTAGATACTGTAGAGGAGAAACATTCACTGTATACCCATAGCTATGACTTGGGAAGGCCTTATCCTGTATAGCTATACATCGCAACTAACTCAGTGTGTACTGTTCAGTAGCTGCCACGGTAGACACAGTGTAGCTGCCGTATAGACTACAACACAAGTAAGAATCTGGAACATTGCTTACAAGGTTTTGAAACTGGGGCAACATTGTCACATAGCCAGCTTTGATTTCGAAGGTCAAAGGCACATTGAAAGTTTTTTCACCCACTCCCAGCTACATTAATTTCCAATCAAGGCATAAAAACCCCAACAATTGCTTCAGGTCCCACTGTGTGCCTTAATTAATACTTCTGCCAGAATTTATAGGCTGTTAATGGCAGAGGGGGTCTCTCCTATGGTGTCAATTAGGCAAGAGTACGCAAATTTTTCCACTGATTGTACATTATGTACAAAAGGTGTGACTGAACTTGTCTCAGTCTGGTATAAATATTGGGCAGCAAGCTATGGACCACAATATATGGCTGCACATTGAAACAATGTTGAGTGGCTGGATTTTTAAAATGGCATTTCAATGTTCAAGATCGATTAGAGATAGTCATCATTATGTTTGGATCCATGCACACACCTTGAATTCTCCAGGTTTGGCATTCGGCATTATCATTCTGGTTTTCATAACATCAAATGGTTGAGTGAGACTGTGGCACAAAATCCCTGTAAAGAAGCCATTAAGATCAGTAGAGGTTTTGACAATCAAAAAAAAAATACCATTCCAGAAAAATAGAGCATTTTTGGGATTAAATTTTAATCAAAACAAAAATTTCATTCTTTGTGATGACATAGCAAGTTTGCGCTTTCCACCATTACATGGTTTACTAGCCAATTTCACTGCAACTGTGCAAAATCACAAAAGGTTGGAAAATTGGTGGGGTGGTTGTTTGCCCTTCAAAAATGTGTTGATATGCTTTAAAGTAATTAAATGTCTTTCAGTCAGGCATACAAAGGGTAGGGAATGGAAAACAGTTCTGCAGAAGATCTTGAGAGAAGTGACAGAAAAAAAATTGGGGCGGGGTGGGTTTGGGGTACACTTGTTAATAAAATTGCCACAATGTCACCCAAATTGCACTGTTGTGTTTGCTACTTGTCATTGCAGTTAAGTTTCAAGTGGTAGAATGAGGAGCATCAAGGCTATTATTTATTTAGTAATATTATTGAATAGTCTTAATCACAAAAAGTAGACATTTTCAGATTAAAGACACTATCGTGACCTATCCAAAAGTATCTAAATATTGAAATTGGCATGAATTATAGCATAAAGTGACAGAAAAGTGGTAGAATTCTCATAAGTTTTTTTTCAAAAGGAAAAGGAGGGAGAAGAAAACAGCAGTGTTACAAGATAATGAATTCCATTCAATTACATCCCGTTGCAGTAAGTGTTCGTTATGACCATAAATGACTTAATATCATGATTTTTGTCCTATTAGGTTGTTTTTGGTTGATCACTTGTATGGTATGTTAGGATACATGCAAAAATCTGATTTTTGATGATTTTTTTAGTGTCTAATTTAGCAAATAACTAGCCACTGCCTTATCTGTGGATGGCCGTCAGGAAGGGCATCCGATCAAATGTCTTTTGCTACAATTAAATCCTCTGCAACAGTATTGCTGAGGGGTGAGGTGAATCCGGCCAAAACTGGATTTAACTTTGGTTTAACTAACTGATAGTGTTTTAACTTGAAAATTCCAGAAAGATAAATCTAGGGTCTTGCAATAATATAAAAGGATGTTTAAGAAGCTTGATGTATGCTCTAGAACAGCTTTAAAGGTGCAACAAGAGATTTGCAAATAAACAGTATATCCCTAAAAATGTGAAAATTGATTTTTGCATGGTTGTAAAGCTTTTTATCAAAAATGCCCTATCTGAAAGGATTAAGCTAGAAATGTTTCGTGCGTACAAAAATTGTAAATTTCTATTTTCCATAGTAGGAGCAAATAGGAAATTCAGCTGTTTTTTTAATTGAAATATAACGCATATACAATATCACTTTTGTTTTCCATTTCAAGCTATTTCTGTAGCCAAATAAAAGGTAGGGAATATATTTGAGGGTCTAATCTATGTGAAATCACTAAATCCAAAGAATAACTCTGGATGACTTTGAAACTCTTGTGGCGCCTTTATAAAATATTGTCAGACCACGCCCTGGATCCGACCCGCCGACCAGGTAGAACTTGCCTATTGCACACGAACATCAAGAGTGCGCCAGCAACATAGCTCATTGCATGATTACACAAATGCTGCCTATTTTGGGAAAAATGAAGGACGCACTACCTCCCTCTTCAGTTCGGCATTACCAAAGTATATGAGAATGGTTATAGATCGGTTTACCTCAGAGTAGTCTCTTCCACAATTAACTTACCGCCATTAGCTGGCAGAGAAGTGCGTGAGTTAAGTCTGCCCCTCCCATAAAACATGCCTGAAGCTAGCAACATCTTCGGAAATTGATCATATAGGCCAACCTGCAATTGAAAATACATGAATAACCTGGCATGATGAGTTCTTCCATGTATTTCCTCCAGAGTACCCAATGTCAGTACAACTTACAATGGTTTTAAGAGTAATGGAATGTAAGTAGAACTCGTTCATTTGGGGCCTGCATGCAACCACGTACTGCATAAAAATTTCTGTCTGACCTAGTGCCAGGTAGGAATGAGCAAGGCCTAAATGTGGGACTAAATTCTTACCTTTTAGTACTACTTGGTATAGTCATGCAAGAACTTGGTCTGAAGAAATGTCCATGGCCAGGAATTCCAAGCGGATCCTGCTGAAAAACTTCATCTGTGCCGGCAGGAAAAAACAAGCATCATGCTCCCACTGGTGTCCCATTGTTCACGCCACATAGACTGTCTCCCCAGTTCCTGAGTTCCAAGACTCCACAGACTCGCTGTGGCACGTAATATTGCATCATAGCACGCTAAGATCCTGATGAAGTGCCAGGTTTTAGGTGCCTTACGTTTGTAAAGCGGCATGAGGCATTGTTATAAAACGAAACATATGGAAACAAAAATGCATGCCAAAATGAAACAAAAATGTTTGGCCCCAACGGTATTGATGTAAGGCCTCAATTATCGTTTATGAATGATAAATGACCTATATCCTCCAATCAAATTACATGGACTTACTTAGGTGGTTATATAAAAATAGCAGAGATGCCAGTATACCCTAAAAACACCCTAAAAACATGTGATCACCCACACAGCGAGTGGGTATACCCATGGCCGGGGGTCGAAGGGGTGCACCCCTGAAACTGACTTTGTTTGGTCCTAAGCCAGTCTGCCTACCTGCATGGAAGGCACTTGAAGCTAAGTGGACTGTTGACCCAAAACCTCAACAAAGTCCATATCGGCAGTTAGCTAGGAGCTCCAGAGGAATAGGTCTATCAACTTTTAGTCTATACTTGACTATCAACTTTCAGCTATGTTACTTGAAATGGAGACAAAAAAGGTCATTTGCCAGTATGTCTTGCATGGAAGCTGAAGCTAAGTGGCTATTGGAACCCAAACCTCAACAAAGTACAAATAGATGGTCGTGAGGATAGTTATCAGAGGCATGGTCTAAACACGTGGTCTATTTTACTTGAAAGGTGCAACGAGAGAATTTAAAATAACAGGGGTCCAGAAAAAATGTGAAAATTGATTTTGCCACTGGTGTAAAGCTTATATCAAAGGAACTATCCCCTCTGTAAGGATTAAGCTGAGAAACTGTTCTTTGTACAAAATGGGATATTTCTAATTTCGTATAGGGCGCAAATACGAAATTCAGCTATGTTTCTATTGAAATATAAGCATCTACAAATCAACTTTTGTTTCCATTTAAGTTTTCTGTAACAATAAAAGGTAGGGGATATGTTGTGATCTAAATTATATGAAATCCACTACATATCACAGAAAAAATATGGATGACTTGAAATCTTCGTTTGCACCTTTAAGTGGAGACTAAAATTATAGAATATGTCAAATTATAGGAAAAAGCAGTCACTGGAACAAGATGATTTTCTTATGAAGTATCGTGATAGTGATGCATTTTAATACTTTCAGAAAAGTTGTACTAATCTGTTTCAAAACTGATCATTTACTACTAGTATTTCAACCCAACTGCAGTAATATGAAAAAAAAAACAAAGCTATTAAAGTGTCGAATAAAATTAAACTATTGAAGATTCCCTTTTCCCTACTGGTATTGTTGATTAAACAATTATAATGCCGCGATTTAATCACAAACAAAAGTCTTTACACAACAACACACCCCTACCTGCAGCTTGCTGACAAGGGTTAATGGAAAGGAACAACATCAAATGCTGGTATCAGGAAAATGTCGGGACTGTAAGTCGTCCATCGGGTTTTTCAATCACTTGATTTTGCTTCCGATTTGTGAACTTTACCCCCCCCCTGGTCCACCCCACTCTTTCCCCCCAGAAAAATTCTCATTCAAATGGTGGGATTTTATGGATAATATGTCAGAACTTTATTGGTCAAATATTTACCGGATTTTTCTTGGCAAATTATTTCACTTTTTCCTCTATGTTATTTACCAACAGAACCACCAGACACCCTTGATATATCAGAAAGGTATTCAGCCATTTTTTAGCACTTTAATGATCGAAAAAAGGAAAAAATAACGCAAATTCCTCTACTACTCTTGATACTAGTAGAAGGTATACAATACGGACTTTTACTTCTACACAAAACCCTAAACATGAAGCCCTCGATTTCCGGTTTTCTGCATATTTTAATCTTCAAAAATATAACCGGAAAATCCTGATTCTTTTTTCCTGTAGATTAAAAACACGGAATTCCGGGAAAAACCGGAAGACTGGAATCTCTGAAATAGTAACAGTGGTTTATTTCAGTGGGTAGATGAGTCATCTGATGGCGAGACTAAAAAGGAGCCATTTGATTGCCTGGGCCATGCAAATTTGATGGAAATCAGTTGAAGTTGTATAATATTGGATGATTGAGTAGGATACAAGAGTATGTAAGCTTTGAGTTTTGAAAATATTTTCAAAAACTCATTAGCGACGACGATAAATTCGTGTATCCTGAATAAAAATATCCAAATGTTATAATTATTTTGTTTTTCAGAATCGACTGGAACCTTAAACTAGGACGCAGGCTTGGCCAAGTGTAGAGTAATTAGATCCTATAAACATTAGTTTTAAAAGACAATCTAGAATAAAAGGAACAGAAGACATGGGAAAAATAAAAAGAATAAAACCACTTGACCACCAGGAAACCATCAAAAGAAATGGAACCAGAGACAACCAGACCACCAAAAAATGGAACTAGTAGAGGACACTAGGAACCACCAAAGAAATTGAACCAGGAAGAACCAAGCAACCAACCAAACAGTACAATACAAAACAGTCCACAGCAAAAACCCAAAATAAGGAACCACAAAGAAATGGAACAGCCCTCGACTACTCAGCCATCAGTAGCCTCTCAGAAAAAACTCATGGCCTGGTCTGTAAAACTCATGTCATGGTCTCAAAAACTCAAGTCACCGTCTTCAAGTGCCATGGTTTATTGTACATAAGCTTTGTACAAAGGAGGTATAGGATGAAGATTGAAAACAAGATAAATGATTTTTACTGGATCATATTTGGCTTTGTTTTTCAAATTTTACCACAAAGACACCTCATTCAAAAGTACCTTGTATTCCCAGATATAAATCTAGAGGATTCTACGAAATACATTTTATTGTATATTTTTTCATTTAAAAAAATGTGTTTCATCTTTCTGGAATGATGAGTACATAATAAATTGCACCACCTGTCCAATTGTCAATTAGTACTGCTCTTGAGTTGCCATGGTAGCGACATTAAACAAAGAATACCAACCTCTACAAAAAGAGGAAAAATTAATACTAATAATACCAATTAAAACAAAGGTTCTTAACTGAATAAAGACAGATCAGTGATCAACCCAAAAAGAGTCAAATGATTTCCAAAATTTGCTGCAGGGACTGACTTTTAAGGAGAGGAGAGACATAGTCCCCTACAAGCTCTCCTAAGCACTTGTAGGAGAGATTTAAAGCTCCCCTTGGGAATCTGCTCTATCCATGGTTAGCACTGGTATATGCCATGAAAAGCTCCCCTTAAAGCTCCTCCTGATATGACCAGGGGAGCTTTTTACTGAGCACCACCTTATTTTAAAAGTCAGTCCCTGAATTTGCAAGAATAGCTTAAAAGTGAAGGATTAAATCTGTACAATTCTCATGAGTTATTTTTTCCAAATGAAAAATTGACAGAAAAGGAAGAAAACAGCAGTCTTCAACGTTGTATGAAGTGTCCGTATGGAGAGTAATGCCTAAAATGTCCCTACATACCCAACATAAGGGTATGTACTTTTAAAGCACAGGTGCAGTTTAAAACCAAGTAAATTGTGACTTACCCATTTTATATGTCCTCCATAATCCATCAAATACATGCTTGTAACTGTATAATTAAGGGGGGAAAGTAGAATACAGATGGTCTTAAAATAGTTGAATTCTGTCATTTACTTTAGGCAGTGGGAAGACAAAGGCACTCAGACTCAGTCCTTTTTACATAGATTCTGCCTGCTAAGGGGAGATTTCAGGATTTTGTTGGGTGCCCATTCCCAGGGGTCTTGAAAGCGACCACCCATGGGACCAATTTTCAGTAAAAATATACCTGCTTTTGGTGTTAAAGGAGGGATGGGCCCGAGTTAATATAATATGAAGTTTTTCATCTTGGTAGATTGGTATTCACCCCAAAACTGTAACAACTGTCCAATTTTTTGCGCCGATATTTCAAAGGGCTGTTTTGATGTAAAGCTAAAACTGATTTTTGTACGCCCCATAGAGTACTGTAGTAAAATTACTATTGGTCGACCAAAAGGGTACATTTTTCCTCATAACTTTTGAACACACACATTCTTTACCCTAAGATTTCACATGGTTAAATGAGAAAAATAGTAGCTTTCTTCTGATACCAAAATTTTGGCCACTTCCGGTAAAATCTGAACCTCTGGGATTAGTTATTAGCGTCGGGCCATTGACCTTAATATCCTGCTTTTGGTGTAAATATACCTGCTCCGTTTTCAGTGAAAATATACCCCTTTTCTGTGAAAATATACCCTTAATATAGCCGATTTTCAGTAAAAGTATACCCCTAGCGAGACCTGTTTTCAATACATGAACAGAAGATATACCTCAAAGAAGACAATATATAAAACCAATAACACCCATCCTACTCTAAGAATAAAATTACACCTCAAGGTGGGAGTCCCGACTCAACAACTAGTGGCGTTTTTTTTGATACAAGCATAGTTACCTAATCAAAATCCAAGAATATATATGAGAGGTCAGCCACTCTTGAACCTGGCCTCTGACACTGAAAATACCTGCCAATTAATATTGGCAATTTTTGTGTTTGTTCATCAAGTCCTACTTATGCACGGTTGCATATGTTGCAAAAAGATGTGCAAACAAGCCAAAAGAGGCCTAGACCCCATACACACTAGCAAATCTCTTAATTCGTTAACAAAGATTAAAAATCTGACAAGTATAGTGTGTACGCTCTTCTCTTATTTCAACGAAAATTAAATTTGCTTAATTCAAAGAAGCAAATCAGCATCTTTCAATTAAGGGAATGGTTATTTCGATTAAGAGAATGACTAGTGTGTATGCACACTTTGTTGAATTAAGAGGTGATGTGTGTTGGTTTACATATCAAGGCCATACTTCCAGTAGGCACGCTTCTTTCAATCTTCGTTAGTTTTCTGCTAGTGTGTACGCAATTGTATCTTAAGTGTAGTGTGTACACACGCTTTATTAACTAATCAAGATTAACTAATCTTCATTGAAATAAGCAATTTTGCAGTGTGTACGGGGTCCTACACATCATACACTGCAAACAAACTAGTGCACTAGTAATGATCTTGTGTATAGTTTGTTTGCAGTGTATGATGCGTAGGCCTCTTGTGGCTTATTTGTACCGATACATTATTGGACTTGCGAGTAAGCATCGACCTCTTTCTTGTACACTGTTGTGTTGTATTGTTTACCCCGACGGCCTATCAACCCCCCCCCCCCCCGAGGGGCACTCCCATCTTGGAAGTGATGTGTATGTAAGGCTGTTAAGACCCTCTTTTTTCAGCATTGTTGTCACCCAAAGACCCCATGGTTTTTTTTTTAATTTCACCCAAAGACCCCATATTTTTTATGAAAATTTTACCACTGTTACCCAAAGAACCCCCATTTTGGGGAGAAAATTTTAAAAATTTTCAACCAAAGACATCTATTTTTTAGAACATTTTGCAAAAATCTCACCCAAAGACCCCATTTTTTAGAAAATTTTGCAAATTTGTCACTTGGAAAACCCCTATTTTGTGGCAATTTAGCTGGGTCTCACCCAAAGACCCCTATTTTTTTTCCAGTCCTCTTTCACCGAATACCCCTGGGTTTTGAAGCACAAGCCTTACACCCTTATCCATTTCATATGTGAGTCCCCCCCCCCCCCCCCGGACAAGTGATATGCCCAAGATTTTTCTCAGACATGTGTGTCTGTGCATGTTATATGCAATGCATGTTCAGTAGTACAGGGCACCTGAAGAACTGCATACAACGGACTCTCACTGGCTGAACATAAATATTGCTCTCAATCACACCAGTCAAAACCAGGCTTATTATATTCGATGAAACGAAACGAAACAGGCTCAGTGCACCCAGTGGATTACACGCTTTATTCCGTCAGAGTGTAAAATGTACAATCACAGAATAAAGCGTGTAATCCAATGGGTGCACTGAGCCTGTTTCGTTTGTCGAATATAATAAGCCTCAAAACCATGGCACAGAGTCAACGGACCCTTATTCTTTCAGATCAGTCACATATTGAAGGTCTATGGGTACACAATGGATCCATCAGGTCACAGGTGGAAAATGTGAAATTGAGATAATAGAGGAAAGAGGTATCACAAATCAAACACATAAAATGAAAATGATTGTTACAAAAGTTAGAAGCCATTTTTTGCAATTTTCCTATCTAAAGGGGTTTTACGTTTTATCCCCATGGCTTGAAAAGCAGAGTGGGATATTGCGAGGGTGCGAATGATCCGTATGTCTAGTAGTGTATGTGTTATTATGTGGTGTTCTGTTGGTTAGGTTTTTGTTTTTGCGTCTCCTTCGAAAAGTTTAAGTCGATTTAAACACCAGTATTATGTTTTGAGAATTTTCCGTCCTATATATATTACACATGCTGGGAAACCAATAAAAAACAAACACTTCTCAAATAATCTACACTATCTCGAACTTTGTGTCCAAATACTTCACCATTGGATAAATCCCTTAATTTCATGGAATTTACACAAAACGATTCGTAATGCAGTTAGTCTGTGGACCCTGGTAACGAGATAGTATTAAGCTGCATGCGCACATGAACCAACTAGGCTAAACCCTTCTTGGTATTCATCACTGGCCCGCCATGTTCGTCGAATTATACGGCATAATGCGGCGTGACGGCACGGATTCAGGCTAATTATATACCCAGGAAGTAGGTAGCGTCAAGCGGTAGCGTGTGCACATGAATTTCCGGTATGTCATGTCAATTTTGCATCGATAGTCAAGGAGCGTTTGTTTTTATTACCTTGCGAGATGGCTAAGTATTCTGTGGTGGAAGTAGATTTTCAACAATAAAGGGTTGAGAAAGGGTGTGGATAGTGCCCACAATGAGAGAGTACCACTGTTGGAGTAAAGATTTTCAGGTCAAGTAAGCACAAGCATGACAAGGTTAATCGCTTGCTCCAGTGTCAGTACAAGTCGCAATGTGGCCATGAACTTGTTGTCACTCGGTCTTGGTACTGGTACTAAGGCAAAGAGCAACTCGCGGAAATCTTGAAGTTTGAAACAATTTTTGTTGACGTCCGCCACGATGACGGAGATAATAAACAAAACTGGCTTTTATAAAACATCAGATCGGCGATAATTCGTCCCCCACATCTGGAAGAGGTGACGGTGTAGACAGGGGTTGGTATTTTTGACAGAGACATTTGGCCCGGGGGTGTGGCCCCAAGTCAGAAATGGCCAATGCTTAAGGAAATGTGTATAGTAATCTAGGACACAAGATTCTCAAATAATAATGCTAAACATTAGCTTTTTGTTTTCGCCCAATACCCAATTTATTGTTCTATATGTTGAAAAAATATGGGCTCGACTGCTCTCACCAATATTTTTTTCAAATCATAGCTTGACCAAGAAATTTGGGTATTGGACTTAAAGAATTTTATACCAGACTTGGGGTAAGGTGCAATAGGGGTTACTTCATATATGATGCCAAAGGTCATGGACCCAGGTAAAGGTCATCTGAGGTCATGTGTCAAGACTGCCATTTGCCAGGGGATGACGCAAGTTTACTTGCTGTATTTTTTGTGCTTGCCATGCCAAAATAATGTAATAAAAGAAAGATTCTCAAACCTTGTAAGGGAGTGTCTCAGAGATGCTCTCTCTCATAGTTCTGATTTTTTGTAAATAAATTGGGTATGTCATGCCATTTAAACATTGGAAATTCTATTTTCAGAACTATTCAGTACTATGGAAAACAAGGTTTGTGCTCCCTAAAGCGGCGTTGATGCATTAGGGTTAAACACATGTCACGTGGCTGTGCTTATTATGTATGGGGGCCCTCAGATAGGAAGGTTTTATTGACCCAGTCGGAGGTCAGAAGGTGAAAAATCTATCTTATCCAAAATTTTCCTGAATCCGAAGTCGAAGTCTTGCATGCGCAGCCGCGGGTGGATGGGTGAAAAATTGACTTTTTTACTATGTCAGTCACATTTTTGAAGAATCACCTCAAAATATTGTTTTTTCAAAAAACCTTATTTTACATCAAAATGAGAATTATTTTTAGATCAAATGAAAGCAAAGGGTGCGTTTAACTCTATGTAGCCAAATAAACCATGATCACTTTATGTTATTTTGTGTGTGAAAAGGACGATAAATTCCTATTGGGGCAAAAAAGTGATTTTGGTCATTTTTTTTCAATTAACAAACCCCAAAACTTTACGCTCCACAGATTTTTATTAAAACACTGAATAAAAGATTCAGAATAGAAATCTAAGGGCTCACTTTCTTCTTTCTAAATCATCATATAAAGGGACAGATGGCGGGCAATTAACATTGTCTTTACAAACAAATTGTGTAGAAGATCAAAATTCCCTAAATCCATTTTTTACTACTCGCCATTTTGTTGCCTTTTTAACGTGCCCCTATAGATATCTCCACATATGTGATCAGAATGCTAGTACTTTTCTTTATTTTTTTTTTTACCACAACAACCATCATTTCTATCTATCGTTTAAGTATTCACCAAGCTTTAACTCTTTTTTTAAATTTAACCAAGCAATCGGTTTTGCAACCTGTCCATGGATTCACATTCAAATCTATCACGGTTGTTAAATCCATTTAGCAAATCAATGTCCGAATAAATCATGCTATTTTTCTGAATGCAGAATAAATTTTGATGGGGTTTACCCAAAAAGCAATCAAAAAATTGGTCATGGATGACCTTCTTTCTAACTTTTTCTACACCCTCGTCATCCAAGAAAAATACTCAAAAGTAACGTAACTTGATATCAGCCTTAGCATAAGTTTATGAACATATTCCATATGAGAGAAAAACTAGATAACATGTTCGATATAAGGAAATGCTTTGGAACAAACATGTCACTATGCTTAAAAAGGTAATTTAGAATAAATTCTGTTATTATCACCAGCTTTATACATTAACACAGTACTTGACTGGTCAGATCGCAAAAACCGCCTACTTCATTTGAAATCGTTTGACAATCTCGCTGTTTTGAATGATTGTTTCCAGTAAAATAAAGTTCATTTAAAAAACAAAAAAAAACAAACACACAAAAAGAATCGCGTTGCTACCATTAGTTTGGGATGTATATATTATTCCCCATTCCAGCGCCTTTCTGTTGTCTGACCATATTCCAAAAGGGCCTCATTAGTCGAATAAGATTTTTTATAAAACATTCCCATATCAAATAAATTGTTTCCTTATGCGGCCTGCTAAAACATAAAATTAAGCAGCAGTAACTGAATATTTTTTCCGATAACTTGTCTTTGTTTCTTTGCAGTATGGAGGGTAAGCTAACCTATTACAGTAGTAAAGATCACAATATCAGTTTCCTTGATTCCCTTAACCTCCTCCAGTTGGTTTTGCTCAAATCTTTCCCGAGCTTACCCGACTATGGCGCCCTTACTTTTCTACAAACAAATCATGTTTTTAATATACATATTCTTTTCACATAATTACTAATCATGTGTGAAATATCTAAGCTCAAACCGATGTTCTTCATAGAAAATAACAACTTTGTAATAGAAATTCAGATCCGATTTTTTTTTATACGCAGTATCCTCTTCAAAACGAAAAATCTTATTCATGTTCAAACGTTTGAATTTATCTCATTTTAAGGTGACTATTTTATTTAATCCCTGGGCTTACTATCTTGTTGTTGAGGGAGACCCCCAAGGCGGAAGGACCTTTCATAGCAAAACTAGGCTGATGTTTGCTGTTTTTGGATGAACCAACCGCAACCCCGGGGGGGCGAGCCCGATAGCACCCAAGATACAAAATTTGGGTTGTTTTTTACGACAAGAGTGGCAGTATTGTAAATGTATAATACAAACAGATGCTCGTCTGCATGGTTGTCAGAAAGAATATAAGGTGCCTGGACAAAAGCAGGGTGAAAAGATACCTTACTATTTTTTTTTTTTTTAGGTTTAGAGAAGCGCTCCTCTGAAAAAGACAGTCATTTAATTCTTGTTTTCGGGATAATGGCCACCCTTCGCATGGATTTCTAAAAGAAACTGCAAGCACGTTTTTTTATGAAAATTTCTTTAATTCTTTCCGAGTTTATACAATGGCTTTCAAAGCATTATAGCTTGATACCCCACAAGCTTGCAGAATGAAAGTAAAATGATTCTGAATGGCTTATTGCAAAGGCATAGCTACTCTTTTGAATGTGACATTAATGTGACACAATAAAGTTTGTGGTATTGGAGGGGCCTCAAGTTGAATTTTACATTGTTTTTTTCATGATTAAAGGCTGACTCAAATCTTCTTATTGAGGCAAAAGGAATCTATCCCCCCTCCCCCCCCAAAAAATGGCGTGATCTCTTTCCTACCCAAAAGGGGTCGTGACCTTACTAATTTAAAAGTTATTCTCTCTTGACAACTGACTTTATTCTATTTATTATTAAATTTATTATGAAATAATGGCTCAACCTCTTAAACTGTTCTCCTAAATGATTTATTCGTGGAAGACAAAATGGTTTTATGGAAGAGCGTAGTATTGGTTGATCGGGGGGTGAATTGCATATGCCTGATATAAAGGTATTCCAGCGCACTGGTCCCATGGTTTTTTGTTAGATATTTTTTATTTGATGTCTTAATTTCATTTTTTCAATACATTGATAATTTTTTGCAGTGGTTAAAACATATGTAGACATCAGAAGAGTTAATAATAATGAATTTCCTAGTAGGCATCACATGCCAATTTTCAAAGGCTGCCCTATTTTTGTTTTTCTTTTCCTTTTTTGTTTGCCATTGACACTTTGGCTATTCGCAGTATTTAAATGATAAATTAAAGCGTTTAAAAGGTTGGTTGGGCAACATTTGAAAAAAAATTATATGTTTTTTTTTTTAATTTTTTAGGTTTTTTCTTTTTTTAATTCTTAAATTTGGAATCTTTCAAATCCCTTTTCAATACACTGATAACTTTGCTTCTTTATCACAATTGGAATGATTTAAATGATTACCGTCAAAATCTGAGGCCATTCCATTGAAATGGAGATCAACATGTTGAACCTATTGAGATTCAATTTTCTGTCTTGATACTAATGCTCTTTTACCTCAATTTAATTCATTGCCAATTTATTCCCGATCTTCAAAATCAAATTGAAAATACCCTTAACTGTTGGAGAAGTAAAAATGTATCGCTTTTGGGTAAAGTTTTACTGTGATTTAGGAATGTCGTTATTGGTGCCGCACGCAACTTTTTGTATTTTTTCTGTGTGTTCTGTGTGGTAACATTTCCAATCTTTTTTTCAAAAAATATAAGGGTCTGTTTTATAAATTTATTTGAAATGGTGGCAATGACAGGGATAAGCGGGATGTCCTTTGCAATGATTATGACGATGTGGTGGTCTTCTTCGGATGATTGATCCACTTCTTGTTTTTTTTGCCGGGCTTTAAAACATTCATGGTTAAACGGATGATTGACCCCGACATACTCTTCATTTTTGGAAATCCCTTGAATGTGTTTTGGAACATTTTCATCCGGATTGGAATCCAGATTCTCTTTATATATCCATTTGTCAGTTAAGTGAAAGCATAACTGTAATATTTTATACAGAAACAAACACTAACAATATTTTTTTTATCTTCAGGATAAAAATGTTCAGCTGAAACAAAAAGGTTATCCTATTTACCCCGTATTACCCGATTGGGGATGAAAAAGATTTTAATTTAGGTAATATTTTTGTCAAAACCTGTTATTGAAATTTGAATCTCCCTCTTCTAAAAGAAAAAAAGTACATTCTTTATTAAAGGGTATTCATTTCGGATTTTTTTCGGTACCAACAATGATATTCAGGTAGTGGTGTTTAATACATTCTGCCTTTTCCTCTCGTAGACGGAAAAAGTTTCCAAAATATGGTCTATTCAATTTTGAGGAATCGGGCTCTGTTGAAGTTGAAAATAATTGATTGATTTGTTCTATTTTGGAAGAACTTGATGGAAATTGGTTCAAATGTATACTTCAAACTGTAGCAATCAAACCCAGTCAAGATCTGTTATTTTTTAATAAAAGGCTTTTCCACGGGTCAATTTGCAACAAACCAATTCCTTCACCGAAAATCAGAAAGTTGTTACCTAACTGTTACTTCTGTAATGAGTTTTTCAGATCAATGTTACCCTTATTCTGTGAATGTACCAAAGAATGGCCTCCATGGGAGTGTTTTATAGCAATAAAATTTCTACGGAGTCTTTTGCGTTTTCTAAGTTTTGGAAAATATGATATGAAAAAACAAACACCGCCAAGCATGACACTTGTATTATTCCCTCCCCTTTTATGGCCGAAATTTTAATATTTACCGGTGCAGATTTCATCAAAATAACCTCCGTTTCGTCGCCTTTTCAACTTGCTCAAATTAAAACAAGAAAATTGAATATAAAATTGCTGAAAGTAAAGAGAACTAGAGCAGCATTTCAAGGAACTATTGGACTATTGACCTTGAAGCCTCATTGATCTGATGATGGTCTTTGTGTATATTTTGTTTATAATTCCATGGCGACATCAAGATGGATGTGAGAGAGGTGCGTGTTGTTTGAAAATGGGTTTGTTCTTGTCTTTGTTCTTCGTCCTGTTTTTCTGAGTTTTGATAAATAAAAACATTAACAAAGAAAAACAAATTTAAAGCACACACACAAATCAAAAAATTCTGCAGATGTTCTTGTAAATTTGCAATTACACATGTGTACCGGGATATGTGTACAAGATGGATATTCACAACATAAACGCAAGTTATGCACGCAATCCATGTTGCCAAGGACATTCGCATACATCTATAAGATGTTGCGGGAAGACGTACACAAAAAGGAAATCGTGATAAAGATTATGTTAGGTTGCAGAGTAGATGTTTGCTTCTGTGCCGGCAGGTGCTGAGGAGTTCGTTCCTGTGATTCAGTGTAGCCATGCATGGCTTACCAATTATGAAATTCTTTTTCTGTTATAGTCAAAGATTGCACCTTTTAGGCTTTTATTAAGATGTAAAATATGGTTTGCTGTGGGCCAGAATTGTCCATTTGATAGAATACTGAACATTGATGTCAATTAATGACCATAATGTTTTGGCTAGGAGCAGTTCATTTGCTGTTAATTTCTAAAAGTAGTTTTATGTCCTTTATATTTCGTCTTGAAGCTGTTTTCTATGAGGTACCTCATTTTATGAGATTATTGTCATGAATGATGAAGGCGAATTTATCTATGACAAATTTTGACTGCATTCAGAAAATACCCCGATTTCTTCTGGACATTGATTTGCTTAGCTAAACATCGTGTATTTTAATGTGAATCCATGGACAGGTCGCAAAACCGATTACTGTATTCAAAAGAGTAAAGCACTGCGAATATTAAACCAATGGGAATGATCTTCGTGTTAAATTAAATCTAAGAAAATGAACATTCTGTTGATCACACATGTTGAGATATATATGCAAAATGGCGAGTAAAATCAGGATCCAGTTTCTTTTGACTCGCTCTATGTGTTAATGGTCGTTTTGGGGGATATTTTCAGAAAATGGCAATTTTGATCTTCTGATACATTTTGTTTGTAAAGGC
>JAMKCH010024315.1:0-38227 GCA_023653785.1 Ophioderma brevispina | reverse complement strand
CAAAATGTGTTTAACACATTTCAACCTTCTACCATTAGAAAATTATAGTGTGATTTTTTATTCGTGTCAAGTTAATTAAAAAGTTTTCGACGATTCTAATTTTTTTTGTTTGAGAGGTTGGGCGTTTATCCAGGAAAATCAATACCACTTTTATGTGGCGTGGATTGATGCCAACATTCTTGCATGGATTCACCTGAAGATCGATTGCCATTCATAAGAATTAATATTTCATGATGTGATGAAACATAATGAAACATGTGCTGTGTGGACATGCACACAAATTAGAGAACGTGACTTATTGATCGCCACACTCTCTTCAAGGAAAGTGATGGCGATTAGATTGAATTAAAAAGAATAGGGCATAAACCCAACAGATATATTATACAGCAAAGTCATTTAAGTTCATTCATTTAGCAAATTCCTTGCACCTTCTACATAGACAGGACAACTAAAACATGAATTTTTATACTGAATTAACTCAAAAGGATCATGAATTTGAATTACTTTTAAATTAAGTTATACCAAATTTTGGAGCTTTTATCTGCAAATAGAACATTACGCTTAATCACGAATCTACTCCCAATATATATTGGGCTTTTTGGAATTTCAGTATCAACACATCCCCTCCAAGTAAAACCATACCCTCGACATTATGCAGAAACTGACACGACTAAAAAAATCAGGATATAGTGATGATCATTAAATCCAAAACCAAAATAGATATGAAGCTAACTCCTACTCAATCTCAAGTAAGCACATGTACTAACAGTACTAGCATAAATACAAAAACTAATCAAACGGCGCTCAGTCACGAGCATTATGACACCTCATTTTTTGTTTTTGCAAATTGTTTAAGAGGCCAGTCTAAGAGAGGTGGAGGGCAACCACATCTTCACTCCAGTTGCCATTTTGAACACCGTCTCCTCACCATCACTACACAGAATCACGCATCTAATCCACACAATGCTTGATTGTTTCCAATTCCCTCCATATGCATAATGGAATTTTCTACAAAAATTGCAAAAGTGCAAAATTCTGTAGATGACTATCATGAGTCGGCATCATTGCGAAAAACTTCTGAGCAATTGAAAACATGTTGCCTATAATCTATAGGTACTACTACTTGCTCAAGATTTTACCAAATATACGCGTGGAGATTGAAACTCTCTGTAGGTGATACCTTTGACATGTATACTGAAATGTACTACCATTCTTGTTCAGCTTCTGTTCACTGAATGAACTAATTCTCTTACCTTTATCCATTGAAGGATCTTCCTGTTTTTTTTACTGCAGTGGCGAAAATTTATTTTTGACATGGGGGGGGTGGTTGGGGTGATAAATTGAGATGAATAAGAATTTGAAAGGGCTTGCTGAAAAGAGCATTACCAGAACATGTGCGCGCGAAGCGGGCTAAAATGTTGCCATTTCGAAGCTAATTATTCTAAATGTAATGTTTAATTAGAACAAAATGCGCGCGAAGCGCGCGGAAAAAATTTACCATTTTTAAACTAAACTATATGGTTAAAAATGAGGGTATTTTGGTCAAAACACATGAACAGCCATCAACCATTGGAGGGGGGGGGGGTGATCGCATTGCACCATCCCCCTCATTAAAATATGGGGGAATATATACTCCCCATCCCCCCGGATTTAAGCCTATGTTTCTGCTTCTTAAACATACAAGCCGTAATTTCAGTTATAGGTGAGCTTACCTTCAACCTTTTGAAAGGTTTGATTCGCAGCGTCGTTGACTTCTTGTCTGTACTGCGGCCCCGATATCTTGGTTGTTCATTTATCTCTTCCCTGAAACCCAGGAATACTTCCATTTTCCAGTACATGTACACTTTCATCATGACATGGACTACCCCAATTCATCTGAATCAGATGCGTCATCTTACTCCTGGACATTTCCAAAGTAATCAAGTCATAGACAGGATTGTCCATACCGTAAAGCCCGACACTTGCAATCAAATATGGGCGTAATCTATATCTATGATGGCAATAGGAAAAAAAAATTGCCTAACAGTGTCTCAATTAGCACACACGTTTTGACCTCCCCTGTTTTTTTGGCTAGTTTGTACTATTGTGATTTACTACAACTCACAATACATTCACGTCACGCAAAACTTGCACTATTTTGTTGCCAACACGCTTCTTTTACTGGCATTGATGATCACCGCACATCTTGGCAAGTCCAGTGATCGGAACTGTGAACTGTGTCACATTCCACTGTAAGGAAACATTCGCGACTTGCTTTCTCTAAGTGTGCATCAGTTGATCATAAACAAACTTCCCCCATCTTTCTTTTGTTGGGGGTGTGGTTGTTGGAGTGGTGCGATGACAATTGTACGGGCTTTGTAAGCATCTCCTAACCACTTCGAAATGAACGCCATGTTTTGTCTACAAACACGAGCATAGTGTAGTGACTTTGTCATACCACAAATAAACCAACTACCTGACGTATGCTGTTTGTTAGAAACTGTGGTTAGGACTTTTGGCGATGATGTTGGCCTGAAACGGGTTTACTATGACACTGCGACTTCTGGTACTGTGAATTCTTAAACCTATTTAGGTTACCCTTGTTACTCTTGCCTTTGAAATGACCTGGATGCCACCCACTCTTGCTTCTGGTATTGATAAGCATAATTTGCCATTTCAGCAGCAGTAGTAGGTTTTCTTTATTTCAAAAAATGTGCATGATCTTTTGTACAAGAACTGACAAATTGTTCATAAGTTATATCTCGAAGTGATAAAAAATTTGCAAGTTTTTCAAGTTCCATCCATCTACGCAAATAATTTGCTATTCTAGCTATGGAACCTGTTCCAGTTTGTTGTTTTCCCATTGTGTTGGTCTGCCTCTCGAACGTCGTTTCTAAAACCATCAAAGCAGTTAGATGAGATGCCGTTTTAAAACAGCAGTCTTAACTTACCATAGTCTTTGTGCTCTCCGGAGAAGGAAAATGCTGAATTTCAGACAATGCATCACCTTGTAACAATGCTCCAAATTAGTATACAGCCCCATCAGATTCATATTCCACCCATGGGATATACATGACACTTCAAACTATGCAGATATTGCATCCATGTAATCCCGTCTTGATTAAAGAGTGGTAATTTTGGAGCCTTTGCCTGGTACTCCCACTACTTCCAGTCCTGATTCACCATGACCTTGCTTGATATTCTAGGTGCAATCTTAACTTTTCTGTTCCAACATCATTTTCTGTGTTCAACTTAAGTTTATCCTTATTCTACCCATGAATTTCATGTTCTACTTTTCCGGTGACTATTTCAACTGTAACAGTTTTGCTTCTCTTGTTCTATTGCTCTTGCAATCCTTTTGTATCTGAAGTTGTTTCACTTTGGCCTGTTCCATTTCCATATTGGTTTCGCTTGGGCTGCTGTTCCTTTATAATTCCCTGCCTTTGGGAAGCCCTACGATTCTTTTCCTCTCCCGTCTTGTTTAAGTTTCATCCTCTCATCCTCAATAAATTGTTTGAGTTCGGCACCTCAATTTCAAACCTTGCTCCAGAGCTATAAGCTTTTCAACCTCAACTGGGTGACTGCCATAATTATAAGTGGGTACTACCAGTAGCCAAGTAACTTTGAAAAAGAACCTAATAAATATTTACAAATATTTATGCGCTGCCAAGCACCAAATACCAAAATTATCAAATAGCTTTTATATACAATTATACACTGGCAATTAGAAACAACCCAATTTAGTATGTAGCCTTTGCAATTCTAACAGCACCGTTGGCAAGAAGAGCTCAGAGAAAAACAAACCATTGGCTACCAGACATCGCTGCATCTAGAGCAATGCGCCTACTTCTGAAATCTGACAAAGCGGACAGCTCATGTAACCAGTGCTGTGGTACCTAGTCCGACTCCCCCAAAACAAACGCTTTGACGAAAAGCATGTGGATCAAATTACAAGAATATAAGTAAACCAAATTATATGTATATATCCAAATACAGGTTATTACATACAGTACTAGGGACTTGTTGTATCAAACACTGCACTTAAAATCATCGGATAGATTTCCCGGGACAAGCCCATTATGTCACTACCCAAAAAGGGCAGGCTACAATTTGGTTGTTAGCTAGTGGCTATCCGACAAAATACAACAAATCAATGGACCACCTTGACAACAGTATAAAGTTACAAGACTATTTAATATAGTTGTATTTCAATCTTCAAATTTAATAATTGGAGCAATCTGAATACATTGTATTTAATGATACAAATGGTTGGCCATTCTTGAACTTCCACTTTATGCTTAATTTTGCAGTTTTGTCCAAAAGGTTAGAATATATCAGTGAGTATCTAATCAAACGAAGAAATGGATGAACATGAACCTATGCTAGATGGAATTAATTATATACTTATATTACACAGAGCTAGCTCTCGTTTAATTGTGCAAATGTTTTAAGAGTCCTTCCAGGAGTACAAACGATCAATTTACATTTGAACTTATAAAATACAGTTCTAGTAGTTTGATTGTTTTAATGTCTAAAGTTCTCCCTTGTAAGATCCAACTCTTGATAGTAGAATAGCGATGATATTAACTCTTGAGGTCACTAGTAGAATACATGGTACCTCTGGTCCCAAAAACCTCCAACCAAATCAAAAAATACCACGGTCGCGGTTCCGAACCGCTAAATCCCCCTGGGGGAGCTGGTTTTACAAATTTTTAAAATAATCAGACGGCAAATACCCCCCTTAAACCCAAATATCCCTTAAACACCAACAACCCCCCTTAAACCTGGACACCCCTTAAACTCGTGCAACACACCTTAAACCAAACAACCCTTAAGTCCAGACAACCCCTTCACCAGACAACCCCTAAAAACCAGACAACCAACTAAACCCAACAATCCCCTTAAACCCAACCCCCTAAGTATAGAAACCCCTTAAACCCGGACAACCCTTAAACCAGGACAACACCTTAAACCTGGACAACCCCTTAAATCGTGCAACCCCCTTACAAAACCCTACAACAAGCCCCCTTAAGCCAGACAACCCCCCTTAAAATAGGACAACCCTTTAAACCCGGACAACACCTAGCCCAAACAATCCCCTTAAACCCCACTCAACCCATTAAACCCGGAAACCCCATCTTAACCGGACAACCCACCGTACCGAATAGCGCGGAGGAGTACATCGATTCCCAACCCTCCTCAAGATTCCTAAATCGGACTATGGATCTCAGATTAGTTGTCACAAGTTTTTTGGTGCTGAAAATACCCCAAATGAGCCCATAATATGCAAATTAGCTATTTAATTAGCATATCATGCGCCACAAACCTTAATCAGCGCGAGAGTAAATGATTACCCACCCCCCCTCAACAAGTTCATCAAAAATCGGACTTATGGCTTTTCAGATACGTTGTACAAAGCTTTTTGGGTGAAAAAACCCAAATTACACTCATAATTATGCACATTAGGGTAACCTAATTAGCAGTGACAGCCAAATTATAATCAGATGAAGGGCATGCAGTCGATCCCACCCACTAAGTTACATCACCATAACCCCCTTTATATGGGTCTCATGTTATCGCGGTCACAAGATTGGTTGGACGCGCCGACGCCGCCGCCGACAGCCGACGACCGCCGACACCGCCTTGATGATAGCATAATCCCCCTTGCTTTTCAAGCCAGGGGATAAAATGGTGGCAAGGAAATCATTCAAGAATCCTGTTGCCGCCCCGTCATACAGCGGATACAAACGCCGCCAAACCACAGCTGACCCATCAGACTAACGTAGAGTGTACCAGGCATATATTCTCCACACTTATCTCTATATTGGCATCAGGCACCAATATGGGCTTTTCCCCTGAAAATTATCCCATGCTCAAGTGCTTCAATGAAGAATTAAATCGGGCATTGCTGCTTAAACTGGAAACATTTAGAGATTGACCTAACAAACATGAGGGTTAAAGCAGAGGGTGAGATTATCATCGCTACCCAACCCACAATAGATGGATAGGATTATATCTAAAGGGAATGTTGCACCTCATAGCCAGACAATAGACAGACTTGGACACTGGCATATTTGGAATGGTTCATGCCCCCAGGCCCTGGACAACATCTGTTTGGTAACACTTATTGTCCCGTACCAATTCTATAGTACTACCCAGTAAAACTAGACCCAAAGGTTCAACCTAGTTTCAATGGATAGAGCTAAATCCTCAAAGTTTATTCACCATGCTACTCCTCAATGCAAGTATTCAATAAAATATAATTAGGGGTGGGGAAGTATGAATTGAGTAACGAATATATTCTATGGCCATTTGGCTCCTGAAAATGAATAAAGCAAGCTTTTTTACTCAAGCTAATTTTAGGTTGGTGTTCCGTGGAGTTTAGTTTTGTAAATGAAGTTTAAGGGCTTTTCAGCTTACTTTGAAAAACAAAAAACAAACCATGATCTTCATCTGGTTTGCTAGAAACTCACTATAGGTGCTTTATAGGTTAGCAAACTTGTCAAAAGAAAAAAGAAAAAAAAAATAGCAAATTATCTCAATGGCCGAAAATACAGTTTTTCCAAAACCTTCTTCAAATGGGGGGGCAAGGCAATTCATGGAACAACCAAAACAAGACCACTAGTTGTGAGTGAATGAAAAATGAAGGGAGCCATTGTTGTAAGGGTCAAGCCTTGCAACCAGTTACATAACTGATAATACTTGTGAAGGTACTGGGGTGGTTTTGTTTATATCATCTGAAAACGTTCGCCGTAGTAATCAACGTGATGCCCAATTTACGTTGCAAATTTAGTATTTCTACAGCACAGTAGGCCTATGGGACCGGTGGGAAAACGAGCAATTGCTCATAACACAAAACCGCAAGTTCGGGACAGCTCAAATTTGCGAGAATAATTTTATCAAGGATTTATCTCGTGATTAAAAAGAAATGATGTGCGGAAATCACGAAATGCAACTAGAATTGATGCGGTTTGTCTCAAGTCCACAAGGAGGGACAAAAAAATTAAAAATATTTGATATCTGCTATTCTCATAGGTACCCACATTGCCTAGTGGTAAACCAACAAATCAGTTATTTGTTTTTTACAACGTTACTACAGAAAATTGCACGTCGGCCCTAAGTACATTATGTATGTGGATTACGTTGTGAACAACTTATACACTGATCTAATTTGGGGATGTTTTACAATAAAAATGATTGCAATTCAGGCCGGTTCATACATCACAAGCATGGCAGAATGATCATTGGCATGTAAATCATCTCATTTATATTTAATAACAATAAAGCTTCTTGTTGTTTTGTATAAACGGTTGCAACTTATTGCATATAAACTTCATACACATTAATTAATGCAAATTGCTTAAATGCGACAAGGAGCGGCATTTTTTTTCCAACACAAAGTGATGTAGTCATTCACTTTCTTTAGTTGTTATACAATCTGGAATTACAAAATGACCCCAATGGTGATATCCGTGTTTAAACCAGAAAACAATGAAAATTCATTTCCAAAATATCTGAAGAGATATCTAAGAGTAGTTGATTTTTTAATTACAAAAAGTACATGTAATAATCTCATTATGCAAAATGAAATTCTAGGCCTATGTGTGCAAAATTATCGTATATTTGCCCAGTGCAGATGAAAAGTACCAGCTCTCTAGACTTGTATTAGCTGTGCTATTTCATCTCTCTCTCTAAAAAATCATCAAAGTTAGAACATTTTATACGTCGTACTATTACAACATATTGTCAAATTGTCACGTTTTCTTGTTGAATGAAGAAGTACGAAATTTTTCTGAATATAATCACAAAAATTAATGCATATAAAATTCTGTAAGAATTATGTTTAAACCTCGTTATCCAAAGACAAAATGCCACATACTGCAATTACAGATACATAATGGGATGCTGAATTGTTCCACCGGTTGTTTTTTGAAAGATTGCATACAATTGCAAGCGTTTAATTAGCACATTCAGAGGTGTGGACTTGTTACCTTACCATGGCGGTCAATAAATATACAAGATGTTGCTATACAATTTTTCCTTAGATTTTGAATTCGCTGTTGTGTTAGGCTTGGCCATGTCCCCTACCCCTCCCTGTCAAAACTAGCTCAGGATGCTTGTCTTTTTTAAAGACTATTTTGTTGAACAAAAGTTCGGGCTGGTAACAAAATGAACGATGTGCTAGCACCATCGTGAGAAGATTTGAACCAGGCTTTGAAATTATTGCCTCCTTGGATGGCTGTAGTGCCCATGGGAGATTCCGCTTGTATTTATTACCACGTTTGGGTGATAAAAACAATTTAAGAACTAATAGTAAAGTGCGTAGTTCTCAATTGACGAAAATGTTAGAAGGGTAATCATATTTACGAACTGTTAATACCTCTTTATAGTCTGAATGAAATTAGGTTTCTAATATGTTTTATTATAGAGGACTCAGGCACACCTTCCTGCATTCTTTCCCACCACAATGAAAAGAACTTATTATTGAATCCGAAAAGGAGTTGAAAAGGCGTTTATTGTATAAATTTTAAGGATAAAGTGATACAAAAGAGCTCGAATGAGTAGATGTGAATAAAAAAAAATAATGTACAGTAGAAAAAAAGAGGTTTGATTTTTCAGGTACTCTAAAAAATGCTCGTCGTGACGAATGAAGGAATGGTTGGCTTGTTGTTGTATGTATTTAAAGGGGGCATTTCGTGATCCACAGCCTAGTCCCACCGACTTACTCAGAAAGAAAAGTTGAGATTTTTATATCACCTGAACCGTCGGGGCTAAGTATTAGTAAGTGTGCCCAATCTGACGTTGCAAATTCAAGGTCTCTGCAAGAAAAATGCGCGATTTGTATTTTCTGTCCGTAACGCGACAGAAATTCTGTACAGGTGGTTTATGGGGATTGTGATATGAACATTTGCTCATAACACCAAGCGTGCGAGATCAGAATCAACTCGAAATTTTGGGATAAGGATTTTCTCAAGGATACTAGCGAAATATTAAAACAAAAACAGAAAGGGTTAGAACACGAATATGCACCTTTAACTTCCTTTGCAAGCACGGATTTTTATCAAACCGTTCAATAAATTGTTTTAAAGGCAATCTCCTCAAGTGAACTAATCAAACCCGTGTAACTTACCTTCAATCAACATCACGTATTTGTACGTACAGTGCGGAAACTTGGAGCCAAAGTTGTTAAACCATAGAAGGTTTTGTATTCCGCTGCAAAATAGTGCGATTTGAATTATGAAGTTTTAAGTCAAATGTATTTACAGAAGAAAACTTCCACTTAGTTTCTCTCGCAATTATGGACACAATTTATACTGTATTTGTGCAAAAAATTACCTGAGAGATGTTAAAACAAAAAATCTCGAGCAGTTTCATTATTTTCATGAACTGCAACATTGATATGGAGTGGATGTTCATAAAATGAATATTTATAATTGAACAATTGTAATTTAATTTGTTGAAGATATTTACTTATAAATTAGTTCACAATAGACCGTTTTATTAAACTGATATGTTTTTGTGGAGAAGAAATCGGTACGCATCTGAAATTGCATGTAAATAAAAAATCTTTCTGATTTGCCTGTATACCTGAGAAAACAACCACAGCAAACCATTGACACACAAATAAAGTACCTCGAAAGAAAAAACTTTTCTGAATGTAGGGTTTTTATTGACTCACCACTGTTACGTGCTACATTGACAAATATATTCATGTATCATAATGACGCTTCCGTAAGTTGCGTCAAATCCCAAATAATTAAAAGACGCATTAAAACTGCGAGTAGTAGGCATTTGTCAGTAACCACGTATTTGTGCACGAGTATGAACGAGATTACCAGAGGATCTAACATTTAGAGGGAAATAAAACCGTGAACGTAAATATATTTGAAGTAGCAATAAGTCAAATTATATTTTTTGAAGACTGAAAATATCTCAAACGGCGGTTTGGTAAGGTACATGAACATGATAATAACTTTGCATGGTGTGTTTTAAGTTACTATGTGAAACTGTTTATGTGGTGGACCTGTTTTGAGGGTTATAGCCCCTCTACTTCGGTCCAAAACAAGAAACAAAAAGAAAGAGAAAAAACTCAAAGAAAAAACAACCCATAAAACAATCAAAATTCAGACAATGACATCAAAACGGACGGTGCGTATTTAATATAAGAGAAGTTGCAATTAAAAATATATGCTTTTCGCCTTTGCCTATGCTGCCGCCAATAAAGATGTAGCTAATATGTCGCAAAGGTTTATATCTAAGCACAATTCGATGTCTCCTGGTCAACAAACCTAAATACCAACAATTATTATTTCAAATGTATAAATATATAGAAACAAATGCACAGAGAAATTAATTGTTGCCAAACAATACAACTGAAAGGCATCTCCTTAGCAGGCTTCGTAATCACACGCGCACACAGGCAATATTCAATTTGGAGGAAGCAAAAAGGCAATATACTTACGTTATCTAGTTTACGAGCAGTTTGTCACTCATTTAATTTCACAAATGATGAGCTGAACCTTAAGGGCTTCTAGTCTTCTTTTTACACACCGAACCGTTTTAGATTAAAAGTGTTCATTTAGTTCAGACACTGGGGATACAAATATCGGGTAGCCCTTGTATTGTATTTTATCACAAGGCCGATAACACTTGCTGAAGGTGTTATTGATATAAGCTGCGTACACACGTAAGTCGGTTGAAATTAGTTCCCAGTTGTAGCAGTACATAGCACTGTAATCTGTACCAGATGAATTCATCCAACGTATCACAATAATGGCGTCCTACTTTATGGAGTCAATCCAAATGCCAATTCACAAATTGGACCTGCCCGGATTATTTGAAATGCTCTGACCCCTGATTGGCAACACTGCTGATTAAGAAAAACATTAAAGGCGATCGTTAGCTAGGGTGTCATGTAAACTAATATGTGCATATTTGTTTCAATTCGTTGTGACGAAAGATAGCTTACAAATACTGCTAATGAATTAGGTTTGACTTGCTAGCGGTCGACAATTTTGGGGAGAAAAACGACGGAAAACGAATATCGATATTAAATGTTAGGAGGGAATCGAAAAAGAAAGTAAAGAATAATATATGTACTGACTAGGCCGAAAATGATCAAAATATCAAATATATGAGGTACAACTACCAAAAGAATTGGATAAAAATAGTGCAAGTGAATTACATCATTTGCTCAAAGTACATAATACAGGGCGAATAGACAAAAAATATATAAAGAAATATGAAGCATGAAAATAATTATGAATTAGAAGCCCACTTATTCAACTACATTTAAGTGAGAACATAATTAAAGATCTCTAATCGTTACACCATTATACTATTTTAGCGAATTTGTCCAAAGATTGGTTGTCTCCAAACTTCACCATTGATACTCTAGTTACAGTTAACAAGTTTAAAGGTTTTAAGCGCAAAAAGGTGACTATATTTTATTTTGGTTGTGGTGAAAGCACATATGGTTTACAGTGTGAAGCGATGGCCCCATATTTTTACTGTTGCCCAATAGCTAACTCACAATAACATCGCACTTAAGCGTTATTTCGTTTAGCGATAACATTTCCAACGGGTAGGGCAATTAAAATAAATATTTAGCTTATGAATGTATTTTGTTTTGGGGTTCGCTCTTTTGACTCCCCCTGTATGACAGAACTTGGTTGTGCACTTGAAGGTGTGTTAAAATTTATAGTAACAGACGTTACGATCATTGAATTGAAGTGTGCAGTAATACATCTATTTAAATAATTTTGGAGACAAGTTTACTTATCTTGGAAACTAGATCAATATATTCACATTCTTTTTATAACTTGTTTTCCCAAGGCGATACTTTCATCAACAAGTTGACACGTCATATCTACCGAAGTGATATGGATTTTGAATTACCGATCAAAGTATTAACATTATGCCCAAAACATGAATCAATAGAAGTTAATAAATGGTCGAAAAAATGTTCGGGGATAACGTAAAAGTCCCCATTTAGGTGTTCTGTTCAACATAGTAAAGAATATGAGGTGTTTTGATTTGCTTGCATGAGAGAGAGATTTCCAAATTTTTGTAAAATGTTTTTGAGAAGTACGTTCCCAATTATTAATCAATCAATCAAAACATTTAGGGATGTTTTTAAGTGGCAAATCGTCAGAGGTGATAGAAAAATGTAGAGGTATTTAAAATCAAGCAGAGAAGTTACGGGAAGCCTCAGCTCTGAGTAAATTTTATATTTGGGGGTTAGATATTTTTATAGCAAAAATGCTTTTAGTTTCCTGAAGACTCTTGCGTAAGAATGACAAAAAAGTTCTATCTTTTACTCATCAAGTTATTTGTCAGGAGTTGTCCACTGCGTACTTCCGGTTATTATATAGATGTTATCCAGCAAGGCCTATCCTTTGATATGTCTTACAATGATCTATGGGAGACAGTATATGGCATACAAATGTATCGACCTATTGATTTCTATTCCAAATAAAAATCAGTGCTTGCTGCCAAGGCAGCCGTTTTAGGACGTAAGAAATATATTATATAAGTAATAATAAACACTTTTAGCAGCAATTAATGTAATTGATATTTGTGAAAGCTTAATTTTTGACGATTTTCAACCACTAAACTAAAAAAGCAAAAAAGGCCTGCGTTGGGACGTTAGATATAAGCGCGCAAACAACAAATAAATGATTTGTTTTTATTTTCCTAAATGGAATACGTATGTATGATATATTGAGAATTAGATTTAATGTTTGATGAACGAAAACACTCCAGTTTTGCTGTACACAATTTAACAACCACCTTTGTTACGCGGTTATTCTTTTTATCGATGCTTTTGTCCATTGTAAATTGTTTGTTAAGAGAGGGTCGTCGAGTGCCAAAATGGGTAAACACGTATTCAATACGGATATAAATCTGCATATCATCATTGTGCGCACGGTTCATACTCCATAGAAAAACGTTTTACACAATTTGGCACCGTTACAAGTGACTGGTTCACATTTAAAAGTAGCAAACTAGTCGAAGGTATTTTTGAGTAAAAGCAATTGAAACAAGTGTGTCTATACGGTTAAATTTGATGTGATTCCAAATCTTCGGTCCCCAAAGCTAATTTTTAGGGGAAGTGTGGCTAATTGCATATTTAAATTCAAAATGGCCGCCATTTTAAACATTTTTTGTACATATACTCAAGATTTAAGGTCAGAGAGAACACACCTAGACCATCAGTTAAGGTCTTATGCCATATATTGACCATTTGCCAAAAATTTAAAACGGGGCCATTTTGAATTTTTATGCAAAATTAATGTAAACATTTGGACCAATCTGATAAGATCATTACACAATGGTTGGGAGCAAAGCAAAGTGTGTAACATGCTTTGACAAACTACCAAATATTTACAGTTTTCACACTTAAATGAGAGTAAGTCATCATTTTTTTTGAGAGAGATATAATAAAAATATATTGGTTGCGAAAGCTAAAAATGTAGGGAAGACAAATATGCAACAGTAGGTGCAGATACATGGGGGCCACAATGTCATAAAGGTGGAAAAGTGAAATTTGATGCTAAAAAGTACAAAATTTTGTGGCAATCTCAGTTTACATTACATAAATTAACATCATTAGCTTAAACTGTTGTTGTATAGGTCAAAATGAATGCCACATAAATAACAAAACAAAATGAGATGTATTATCTGACATACATGGCTCATGGGTCTCCTAAGATATAAAACAAAAACATGCAAAAGCCCGCGAATATCAAAAAATCCCTAGACTTTAACACATGCCTCATTCGGATAGGGCCCTCATCCGTAGGGCACCACCCCCCTTCTGACCCCGAATGACCAAAATTACGACAACTCAAAAAGTAAAAAATAGCACACACTTGAATCTTCACCATATCAAAGCTAGATAATCCTTTTAAAATGAAATATAAATCAGCCATGAAGACCTAACTTGGTTCTAATGATACAATAAAAACCATTTAAACATATGTGAATGAAATGTAACGCCACCCTCGTTTTATATACCCCAACTCATGGCGCGTGCGTGACCATAACTAATGATCCAATTTAATTCCTTGACCCTGACAACATATGTATAGGACACAAGAATGAAAGTACAAGCCTTAAATCTTGAATTATGTTAAAAAAATGTCAAAAGTGGGCAGCCCATTTGAATTTTTATGCAAATTAACTGTTAAGTGACATAATGCTATAACTAATATCTAATGTAGTCCGTAACCCTGAAAAAATTTGTATATATAGACAAAAGAATGAAGTCTTACAACCTTAAATCTTGAGTTATGTACAACAAACGTTAAAATGGCGGGTTTTCCATTTTACTTTATGCCAAACTTTAGGCACCACTTCCTCTAAAAATTATATGGACCGGAAAAGAGATTGGAATAGATAAAATTTCCGGATAGAAACACACTGTTTTCATTTGCTTTTAATCCAAAAATGCGTCGTCTTGCTTTAGGATAGCACTTTTTTGAAAAAGGAACCAGTCTATCAGTGATGGAGGCAGAATGCTGATTTTGCTTTGTCCAATTGATTGTTGCTATTGACGTTGTGGGTGTTACAGGTCACGGCGCAGGCCTACTGTAGACCTTGACGGCGATGTCTGTTGATCGTTACCAGCAATTGTGCCTTCCTCTTCGATCCTTTGAGACGAGAACCACGGGATTGGCAGTGACGTTGTTAGTTATTGTCATATGGACAAGTAAGAAATCTTAAGGACAGTGTTAACCCTAAGTTTCTGGTTGTCTGTTTTGGCTTGTAACATTGCAATGACTATGATATGGTTAAAAGTATACCATGTTAAAAGTAAGCATTGAGAGATGAATCCGATTACGGCCATCAGATAAATGTTGAAACTTAACACATTTTGAGAAGAGAAAAATACAATAAAAAGCGAGATTTTGCCCCAAATTTTTCAGAAAGCGTAGCAAAAAAAACAATTTAATGATTTCTCATATTATTTTTAATAAAACACCAGGACAAATTGTCTAGGAACAGTTTTCTGTTTTTTTAATAGAGCTTAGTTTTCGCCCCCAAAATTAAGAGAAATGTTTAAAAAGTGTGAGTTTTACATTTCTTTTCCAAAATTGAGTACATATGAAGATTTCTTAATTAGGAAATTGAACAATGAAGAATGAGAAAAGCGTTCTTATAGTTGACCGATTGATTATAGATGATGAAAGTAAAAACTCTACCCTGTACCTCAGTATTTGTGGGGGTGGTTATCTTGTCTGAAAATTTGCAAATTTCGCCAAAATGAGGAAAATATTTGTTTAGTTAAAAAAGTTGCAGCCTAAACCCTTTCTCCAAAATAACATACTCAATTTTGAAGTTCAAAGATAACGTTATGTAAGTGATGAAAATGCATTCAGGCATATGAACAAACATCTTGTTGCTCTAACTCAAGAAAGCAGAAGAAAATGAAATTTATCTGGTTTTTTAAAATACCGCTTTGTTTACAATATTATTTTTCGCTTTTTCCACGATGCGTTCGCGCAAAAATAAATTTTAAACAGGCGTCCGCGATGCCTGCGCGTTGGCTTGGGGCCATGTGCTTAAGACCATGTGCTTTTTGTGACTGAAATGCGTCAAATAGGTGTTTTTAAATGGCAACAAATCAAGGACAGGGTTGTCTGCCCGTGGATAACCTTTGTTGGATGAATAGAACTCATGTTCTGTTCGTTTTAATTATTTAAAATAGTAACCAAAAAAAAAATTTTCAGGGAATATTCGTTGTAAAACTATAAAACACTTCATTGACACCATCCTTAAGGGTTGGTCACATGTAAACTTTGGTAAAAATTTTGCCGTGTGTTGTCTTCATAAAACAGACAGGAAACATTTGGTTTTATAATTACATGCCACCCTTAGCACCTCTTGATATCGCGTTGAACTAAATAAAGCAATGATACAGTAGCGTGACTTAATTGTCTACTTTTAAATACATCAAAACAAACGTTTATCTTATGCCTTATAGGACGGTATAGGAGGGGTTTCAAGCAATGCTAATTGAAACTCTTTGGAGCTTCAACAAGTATTACCATCAATATTAAACATGTTAAATAAAGTAATTCATAAAAAAAATGATTTCTACTCGTATCAGCAGGCAGATTGCTGCCAAAAAAGCCTTATTTGGAGTTGTTAAATTAAATGTGACCCACCCTAAAACATCCTACATCACATAACATTTTTTTAAATAAAAAAAAAGAACTCTGAAACAGTAAGCGTGTTTAGTACGACTCTTGTGTCACACATTATGCTGACCTATTGAACATGTATAACTATGAACATCTTTATAATAAGTAGGTACTTGGGTAAATGATTTTGAGGATTAATGCATATTTTGTACAATTAATGTGTCAATTAACGGTTCTGTACATTTATAGGGTAAAATGTTTGGTTTGAATTAAGGCAGTCCCATTGAATGCCAATGGACGTTCGACCTTTGTTTCCCCTACATTAGTAACCAAGCATTTAAAACAGTCAGAAAACTTATTCCTTAGTTTGTAATCCTATGAGCTCCACCAATTACATTTAACACATTTTATCCAAATGAAGCTACTTTCATAATTTGACCCTGCACAAACTGAATTAACCCCTTTTTATGAATTTTGCCGTTTCAGAACTTAGGTGTAGATAGACACCACTCTATATTTTATGAATCCTTATGGTTAGACTAGTAACGTGATATACATTTTATCACGATTGGGTCAATAAAAAATGACATATTTATAATCTTTGTCTACTGTTTGCAAAACTTAAGAATAACGTGTCAGGGGTCCCTCTCAGGCTGTCTACATATCACTCTAACCGTTTGTACTCGAATGTGTTACAGATGTCCGCAAGCTCCCGCGCTAGTGATCTTTATTCCTGTCAAGTTGTACATATTAATGTATATGAGACTATTCGGTAATGTTTCATATCAAATTTGATGTATTTTTGTTTATAGAAATACAATTCATATAAGAATATATTTTGAAACTATTGCTTAATTAACATATCGTCATTGGGCTGGAAAAACCACCTATATATTTTGGCCCTTGAACATGTTTAAAGGAATACCCCATGTAACCTTTATAACATGTGCAGTAGCTAAATATATAGAAAGTTTTCCTTTCCAAAGACGATACAGCGTATGTTTCTAATGCTGACAGTGTTTAATTTCAATTTCAATTTTAATCTCTATTTGCAGGTTGATGTCGATTCCACTAGCAGTATAGCAGATTTAAAGATGGATTCATTTAACGGCGTGTCACATACCAAACCTATTGGGCAAAAATAAAAACTATGGATGAGATTATAGCAGTATTTACACAACCGATTGCAAATCGGCTGTGTTCTGTTTTACTAGCGTTGCAATCTTTTCAGAGAAAACAATGTCTCTTTAAGAGTAGAAAGCACTCCGAAAAGTGCGCAAATAACTGCAAAAAGTATGGAAAATCACTCTGAAAAAAAGATTTTCGAAGAGTGTTTTAGCTCTTTTACATTAGGGACTCATTTTAAACGAAAGTAATGCACACATCGACGACTTAAGACAACTTTTATTTGTGCCACAATTGCCTAATAAAAAAGCACAATAACATGCTTAAAAATATTATCACAACTCCAATTTTGTTTTATTCCTTTATAAAAAATAAAAGGATACCTTTTGTATTCCGGTTTTCCCAATTAACTACAGTTTCTAGATTATATTGACTTGAATCGTTACTACGTTACGCGGTTCTCTCATTTTCTTGGAAACCTATATGTTGTCTTGCTTATGTGACCGGCAACTCGATTACATCACATTCAAGACACATTGTGAAAATATGGCGTTTTATTTACAACGGATGGCCGGAATCTGTAATTTGGACAAATTGCACATCGATGATTTCAATCATTGAATCTCTTGTAACATGCATTTGCTACGGCAGCCCTGTCCCAGTGACATTGGAAATCATCTCTTGACCTTCGTTCAATCATGATAATTTACATACATTTTTGAATTCAATACGTCGGGGTTAGGTGGATTAACTCCGTTGCAAAATATGTGTTATTCAGTAACGGTCATTTATATTAAATATCGTGACAAATAGCCTTTAGAGTCAATCTGACTCTAACCTTCGCGATTTGCGTAAGGGCGCCCTCCCTACCGTTGTCTTTGAAAAAAATTTCACTCAAGTGTTGGGTGTGGGGGCTCCCCAGATGTTGATGCCGATTCGAATTCACTGTTGCTGTTATGGATGGCATGTCTTTCCCCTGCCTGAATAAGTATCTTACGTTTCCGAGCTTTTATAGAGAGGACCAAATCCTTAAACATAAAAATGAATGATAAGCTTTTGGTTTTTATATATACCTATATACATAACTCCTTCATATCGGAGTAATTTTCAACCTCTCAAACTCATTCCCTCTGCAAATAAAAGGTATTTATTGGTGTTTATGGTGAAACCATTTTGGACTTTGGATGACGTAGCGCGGGCCCACCAAAGGCATGCTGTTGAAGCGGTTATAGTCCAGGAACTTTAGATCTATGTATCCAGAAGACGGCAATAAATTAGTCGCTGATTTTTTCATGATGTTTCCTAATGTTATGAGGAACAACATATCAGAAGTCCCACAGAATCCCTGTACTAATTGAGAAATAAGGGGGTAAAGTTATACAGTGAAAAATTTAAAAATGGTACAGTTGAGCTACATTGACGGACTATTGGATTCTGTATACACTGAAATTTTCAAAACAGTACAAACTAATAAATAAACTAATTCCAAATTATTCCTACTGTTGTACGTAATTATTATGGGCGAAAATACTCATTCACAATTCTCTAAATCTTCCAAATATTGAAATTATAGACCTATGCAACCTGCCATAATGAACCCTATAATATGCAAAGAACTACTTGAACTATTTAAATATATCTTTTCAGTTTATCACAATGAGACGACAATTTGATACACTCTTGGAAAGGAAAAAAACAATTCGGAGCAAGATTGGGATCTTTACCCCAGTATGACCTTTAAGAAGTATCCCATATAATTTAATAACCCATAAATCGCAGGGGCAAACTATAAAGTTTTCATCTTATATGAAGACCCAAAACGTGGTTATATACATCTTGAATGCAATTGGATCATTTTAGAATTTTTACCCATTCCAATGGGATTTAACAGTTAACATCATTTGTTCATTCTGCAGAGTAGTGAGTGAGTGATTTAGTGATTCACAATTGATTTACTGCTGATATCAGGCATACCATTAAAATATAACATAATGAGGAACAACAAAATGCACAAAAAGATTATTTTTTCGATATTTTAAATGGCAAAAAGGAGGGGCGTTAGAAATAATAAAACATGTTGTAATGACTAAGCATGCATTCTAAATTATTATGAATCAGAACAACTTATGTCTATTTAGTATCTATCCTGTGCAGTTTCCAGATAGAAATAGCATTTTTGATAAATATATATAACTGGTAAACTAAGTGGCACATGTGTTTGAATACTCTAGTCACATTTCTTTTCATAAGAAAATAGACTTAGTGATATGAAAGCAGGCCTGTTGGCTGTCTTCTTTTAACCAGAAACCAAATGATTAATTGGCACAATAGTAAGTTCTCGTATCTTGTGAGGTTTTTAAATAACACAATGGAAGAATGTAACATTCGATTTCAGTGAACTAAGCAAAGAGGATCAAACATATTTGTTACTTCAAAATGACTGAATCTAAAATTCCAAAACATCCATTGATTTCATTAAAATATGTACCATTTTACACGCACTACTCCTTGACACTAATATATTTGCAAACAGTAACCCCTTTAGAATAAATATTGTCAGGCCGTAAGCTTAAAATTTATTATTGTTAGAGGATTATGTAAGTATTTGTTTAGATACAGCACTGAGAGCCTATCATAATCAGGTTCCGTTCTGAGGTTATAATCCACAAACGATTTTGTAGCCTCAAATCTACCCGATGTACACGATAATTCACTACTGGTAAATCTATTGGAACATGGGGTGATAAAAACAGATAGTATTTACTATCGTTATATCTCTGGTTTGCGTGGGAGGGATTGTCATGGGATTTTGCACAATTATACGAAGAGTAGAATCATATCCTCCATGAGAAAACGACAGAAAACATCACGCTTCAGCAGTTTAGTTTTTTGAGAAATCGGAGTTTATATGCTGGACCACTTTTGTTTGGGACGCCTGTATGATGCGTGGTGGTGAATGGGTGGGTTATTCAAAACATTTCTTGGCATTTATCGAGCAAAAAAGTCATTTGTGTGGACATATGTCATGGAAAATGCTTTGTAGGAGTGCTGGGGATGTGCCAGACTTAGCTGTTTTGTGTACCAGAGAAGCTGAGAAAGAAAGGAAGAAGGAGATGGCTCGAATTAGAAATCCGATTACCCAAGATTACCCTCATTCACCATCTCATTAGTTGAGAAACTTCAAGGGAGGAAAAGAGGAGAGTAATGCACACACTGATACGAAAACAGTTTAACTTTTTATGCTAAAAATGTTTTCTATTGTGGTATGAAACGTCCAAGTTTGTTCGACACTAATATATTCAAATATTTTTATCCGTTGCTGAAATAATTGAGAAAACAGTGACTTTTTAACGACAAGAAAAAGAAAAAAAAACATCAAAATCAAAAGAAGACAACAGCAAAAATCAACCTTTTTCGGTAAGCAACCTGATTTATGTGAGGTTAAATAAAGGATGTTGTTTTTTTAAGCCTAATTGAACATTTAGGTTAGTGCCTGTGAAAATAGGATATATGAAGTGATTAGATAATGGCATTTTTGAATACACCTCAACCATAATGTTGTGTCCGGAAGTGTCCAAAACGGCAAATAATTGAAATTTGGGGTCATTCAAAGTTTTTGTCTGTAAGTGATGCAGAATAGAGTACGTTTCGTTGTACTGCGCACGACCAAAGATGGTCTATATAGATAGAGAGACAAACGTTAAAGTCAATCTTAGGAAATTAACCGTTCTGCATGTTTTTTTTGTACGACCCAAGAAAACAGAGTAACCAAACAATAGAAAGGCAATGGTGCCTCCGTTCTTCCACTCCTTGGTGGGTGCAGCTTTGCATTATAACTAATCGTGTAGATGATAAAATTAATTGTATGGTTAGAGGTGGCCAGGTGTTTGTAGGTGTAATCTTAGTGTACCTGGATCATTGTGCTAGATAACTCACTCGCTTAGGTGCTAGGCGCGCTAGGTGAAAGATGTATTTGTAGTTTCATTGAGGCGGTTTATGTAAATCAAGACGACTGACGTGTCATTTTCATTCGTTGTTGTGGCATGGGTAGGACAAAAATTACCCACCCCAATTCGCAAACATCCAAAAACTGATATTTTGCCGGATTGTTTGTATCGAATTGACATTATGTGTGTATACATACACCAAACTAATTAATTCTTCCGTGTGCAATATTCAAAAGGTCATCGCCCAGCACGGGAAAACAAACTTTTGGTTTTGAATGGGGCTTCACCCCTGGTCACGACCATATGTATGTATGCAAATACCAGTGACAAAATGGGGTTTGGAATATTTCTGGGATTTAATGAAAGGTGGATGTTATGTTCTCCAGCAGAGAGCGAGGTCTTTGATTCAATCAATCGATTATTTAAGGGCAATTAAGATGAATAGGCGGAGAACAGTTGATTTTGGAAGTACAGTTGAACAATCTCCTCCTTGTAATCATCTCTGCTGAATCACATTTAGTGAGTCAGCTAGGTTTTGTTATAACACTGTATGGCCAAACAGAAATCAATGTAGGACCCCTGATGACTCTTTCACAGGCCACCTTTTGGTGGGCCCGGGTACGTCAGCCAAAGTCCAAATAGATTCACCAGGAACACCGAATTTAAATTATATTTTTAGATGGAGTGGGTTGGGGAGATCTAAATACTCCAATATGTTTTTCTTAGTGTATGAAGGAGATGATATGTTGAATGTAGTCTGTTGACAAAGAGTGAACAAAACATTGTGCCTGTAGGCCATATTGTTATTTTGTTGAAAAAAGTGTGTTTTTGTAAGGAATCTGTGTTGTGAAGATGTGGGGATGGTAAGGGTTATCTTGTTGGATCATATAAATATGCGGGTTGGGTCTGTGGGATCGTGTTGCACGTACGTGAAGTGTGCGTTGCAACTATTTATGAATGTGTAGATGTAGTGGGGGTGGGATTTGATGCGTGTTTATTGATGTTTTATGCTTAAAGATATGAATGTTGGTGTGTTGGAGTTATGTTAAAATGAAGCAAGCAAACAAAAATAAAACCATTCTATTATTGTGTTACGTAGGGGAGTTTCCGTAACATCGGACACACTTTCGGACACACTTATGACATTCGGAAAACCTAAGCGGAATAAACCGCGCTTATTACGTGAAGGGTTTCAGGTCGGAATTCGTAAGTGTGTCGATGGTCAGGTTACGGGGAACTCCCGTGGTAAGTAGCAGTGATTCATGTGGACAGTTTCAAAACCTGTAGACGTTTGCAAATGCGTTTTGGTGGGGGAGGAACACATACTAACATTATGTCACAACTGTAGTTAATCATGTGTATTATTACATTCGTATTGTGTTGGAAAAACAAAAACGTGTGTGATTTTAAAAAGATCAGCTTCGGTTGTTACGTATTTGTTCCTGGAAGTATGTTCTAATAATGATTTTTAAACTTCCACAACGTGAAACATTTTAATATCTGAAAAAAAAAATATCTATAGAAGTTTCAAGTATACAGAAAAAAATAATAAAATTTTGTTTTAAAATGTCAATGAAACGAAATTAGCATTGAAAATCGTAAACTGGTTTCAACGAAATAGTTTCAGTTTGGCTGGTCTTATTAACAAAACCCGGGATTTTGTGGAATTGGTAAAACATTGCAAGCAATGGTAGAATTACTACGTTGCCTTAAGTGATCTAACGTAACATCTTAATCTAATAATAAGAATACCGAGGAGGAAACAAACACCTTTAAAAGGAAATTTTGTTTTCTTGAATTTGCTCGGTATGTGATTCAATAATGATATTTTTTTTTGTGATCCAAGGGACATTCATATTGGGTAGCATGTAAAGAGGTAAGATAAAAAAAATCGTTATTTCAGCAGGTGTAAAAACTTTCAATGTTTATTAGTTGCTGCTGTTGTTTCTCAATGATCGTCTAAACAGGTACTATTTGTGAAGGAAAAATCAAATTTGTTTAATGCAAGACGATTCCTATGCGAAAAAAGTTAAAGAACCAGAAAACGAGGCTTTAACTTTAAGATATCATGTATTTGAATGGGATATGTCTAGAGAGTTTCCGTTTTGAGGAAAAAGGCCTCAAAAATTACATTTTGGTATACCAGGTCATGAGAGTGAAGAAAATGAAGAGCCCTCATAATGTGATGCTAAGCGGACAATGCGCGAAAGTGTCAATTTATACCACTGTCCTAATGTATTGAACTAGCGTAGAGAAAAATATTTCATAATACAAAACTTTTAAAGAAATCCTACAAAAAAATTGAGTGATAACTTCCGTGGTAGAGCGCCAAACATGTATGGATACGCATCGCATTTATGACAAAATAGCATAAGGGGGGGGGGGGGGCAAATCAAAAAGTGAAAGGGCGCTCCGTTACCGCCAATATTGGGAACATTTTTTGTGAACAGCGCCCCCACCCAATTTTCAACATGTTGATAATTTGCACAGTTACGTGGTAATTGTCTAGGATAACTTACCTCGCGGGAACGGAGAATTGCTAAAAACCCAATGCGTATTTATCACAAAAGAAGCGATTTTGTAATTAGAATTGGGATCCCAGATGTACTTAACGACAAGCTGGAAATGCTACGTTTCTGTCAGTCCATGATGAATAGTAACACCTCGAGAAAATAACTCTAAACTCTTCGACCGAAGCTATTAAACACTAATGGAAGAGCGTAGACACGGACATGTCGCTATTTCCGGCTATTTCACATTGGAAGGCCGTTTCCCAGCAGCCGTTTAATAATTATGGGGATCCCCGATAAATAATTATTCTCGTACCAAATTCCTTCGTTTGTGACACAGACATTTTCGAGCTTACGCAGTTACCAATGCAACTGTGTAAAAATCTCCAATTCTTTGAAAAATTGGGGGCGCCCTTCAAAAAATAATGTGCTAATATTGTGCCAAAACACGTCCTTTGAGTACATTTTTCTGGCTTCAAGTATTGTTCTGGAAAAGTTTTTTACAAGGTTTAGCATCAGCGGTTTAGGAGTTATGAACCTAATTTACAGAAAATTTCCATATATGTTGTTACTTTTTGTTACTTTGAAGGCAACGATTGATTTGAATTTAAATACATACTGTTTGGATGAAATGTTGTTTTCAGTTAAGGGTGTATTTTTTGAGCAAATGAGGCAATTTATCGTTGGGCTGCGCACCAGGATCACGCAACACGATTCTTGTGGTTAGTTCAAATGGTTTCGCATATAGACTTGGAGAAACTGCCAAGAATAACTGCAGGCGGGTAAATCATTAACGTCCTAGGGGGAGGAAAATGATGATATCACTAACAAACTTGTTTGTAAAAAAAAAAAAATGGAGGTAGCAGTTATCAGCGTTTTGGTAGCATTATGTTGTGTTGTTACATCTAGGAGAACTTTCCCTGTAAAAACACGAGGCAGGGTTCCGTTCCGTGATTTTTGGAAAAATGGCAAAAAATTGCATTAGTATTTAATGGTTATGACCGTCGTTCATATCCCTAAAATTCCCTTAACGGCATTTTAAATGCACTTTGAAAAAAAATCACGGACCGGACCCTGTTGGGTTAGGGGAACCCAAAAGTCCGGATCTAACAAGAAAGATAACGCAAACTCCCGTCTTGCGGTGATAGTTAAGATTTTTCCTCTAGGGACGTTAGGGATATTGCAGGTACTCATGTAAAGGTGTGAACTTTTCTAGCTCTTTCGTCACGGTACAGGAAAAATCATACTGGTGATATGGATAATGTAACACTTGTTTTGCCACAAAGGACACCAAATTCGGTGCAGCTCTGACGATTTGGCGACTTTCCAGCTAGAATTATGAATCTAACATAAGATTTGAGATAAAATATAACAAATTCTCCAACGTATGACGGAGAGAGCTACACTCAGTGAAATCTTTTGTCAAATGGCAAGGGAAAAATAACTTGCAACAGATATTTGTCCTTAACCAAATAGCCTGAGCATTCAAAAAAGTGCATGACAAGGTGAAAGTGTCGCCATTCCTTAAATCAATTTGAAGTTATTGGAGAAATCTCGTAAGCCTGCACCTTGATATGTTTGAATAGAAATTACCAGAGTCTATTGTTATTTGAAATATGCAAAATCTACGACATGTGCTTTATGTTCGTTGACTGTCAACATCTTCTATAAACATGTTCTAACTCAGGCGGTTCCTCCACACTATAGGTCCATCTAGAACTGGGTCATTTAGATAAGTCATGCTTGTTGCAAAGCCCTAGTTTTATTATTTTCCCACCATAATTTATGTGATTCATTTTTACATTATTTAATTACTCCAACGAGATAATATAATTTCCAACTTGGTCACACATCAAGACCTGTTATGTGATTAAGGCTCACTGGTTTTATTGTCTTTTGAAGATTTGTCTATGCTATCACCTCTTTCAGGTGCGGTCTATTCTCTTGGTGGTTATTTCTGTTCGTAGCTTTTATGTTCATCGCTAGTCTATAACTGTATGCGTAGGGTACATATTGCTATAAATTTGCTCACTTTACACAAACACGAATTTCTTTCTACGAAAAATATGTAACGTCACCGGCGACCGATAACGCACTTTTATTTTTACATTCAATGTGTAAAAGGACGAGAAGGGGTCAAATGAGCGACAATGTGTACTGTGAGTGTTCGCTCATAAGTCTACTCCTGTCTCGAGAGGTTACTTATGTATTCAAAGACAATCGTGTAAGGAGTCTAATATTCACAATGCAGTCATTGGTTAGTGTTCTTTATATGCTCCGCGTATCCTCCGCATCGCACTTTAATCATTATGTGCAGGAAATCTGTTCATCACTCCGATCTGTTTCTACTACTGTTAACAACCACACCTTTATATGAATTACTGAATGTAAGCTAGCTCAAGTTTCTTGAAAGAAAAAGAAAGAACCTAATATGTTTCAGATTCATTGATTGTACATTCAAATGTCAATGTCTTGCTATGTATCACAGATTCAGTAATCATTTCACCAAAATGTAACTGATTTCCTTGGATTTTTTAATAAACACCTTATAGGGTCTTATTTTCATTGAACTTTGGCATGAGTATCGGTAAGGTCTGTAGCGAGTGGATCACGACAACGCATACGTGGATAATAAACTACTATTTAATACAAAATGATATAATGTGTCCGTTTTCCCTCTAATACGAATCTTACTCCTACATCCTGATGAGAATCTTATAGTACGGAATGCTATTCTAATGTTTGCGAATGTTACCCTAATAAATACTACTACTAATTCAGGCTACTTGTCGATTTAATAATATCCTTGGTCGTAATAAAATTGCTAACCCCCGTCTACCTTGTATATCAATAATGACCGCTCAAATCGTACCCTTAGTACTATTGCTAATCATTTTAATTCCGCTTTGTCAACGTTGGCCCAAAACTTGCGAATAAGATCGCACCACAGTCTGTTAGTGTAATGAATAGCTTAAAAGAATATAGCCTTCCCCACCAACTCTTTTTTAATCGCCTACCTGCTGCTAATGAAATAAATGATATTTGTAAGTCCCTTCAATCTTGCACTAAGTAGCGGATTTGATTATTATAAAAAAGCCTGATGTAATCACATCTGTTTGTCCTTTATTTCTTATCCACTCCTCCTATTTTTAAACTTTAATGCATTGACTTCTGGATTTGTCCCTCATTCACTTAAAGTTGCAACAAAATTATTTCGATTTGAAAATGGCGATCCTCTTGACACGTCTAACTTACAGACCTATTCAGTCCTTACTTTTTCCTCATAAAATTTTGGAACGCATTTTCGCATTGTTGCTTAATTCACATATTGGATTCAGACCACAAGATCATTCATCATTCATGCCATAACTTTGAACTACAATACACTGTGAGTCTTGACATAAAAATACATACACTTGGTATCTTACTGGACCTCTCGAAGGCGTTCGATTACCATTTATCCACGATATCTTTTGTGAAATGAAACTGGCTCACTATGGTGTTCGAGAAATGCCTTCGAGTGGTTCAGTAACTATCTTAATAACACCGATCCCACTTTGTTTCATATATAACGAACTCCCGAATCATTTAAAATTGCTTGTGGCGTACCCTCAAGGCTCAATTTAAGTCCCTTATTGTTTATTTTATCTTAAATGCTATTGTGTCCTCATCCACTCCTTATCTTTTATTATTTATGCTGACGATCCCAATCATTCTTTATCACAGCAATAATCTCACTCAACTTATTCATCTTGCAAATACTGAGCTCACAAATAGTCTTACATGGTTAAAGCCAATAGGTTTCACCCTTACGATTAGTAAAACAACTTATGATTTTCAGTAACAGACACATACACTCGCTTATCATAACTGGTACGCGCCCACTTTAATGATTGATAATAATCATTTCAAAAGTCAATCAACCAATTTCTTGGTATTATTCTTGCTGATCATTGACCTGGGTCAGCGTAATACCCATATTACTAATCTTGTTTCTAAATACACGGGTATTTTGTACAGACTTAAACATACTCTTCCACTAACAACGTTGTTTTCACTTTATCTGAGTCTTGTTTCACTACACATTCAATATTGTAATTTAAATTGGGCAGATGGAAACAATTGTAATTTAAATTCAATTCATGTTAAACAAAAGAAGATCATTCGCATGTGCACAAATTCTCACTTTTATGCTCATTCTCCGCCTCTGTTTGCGAAATTAAATACACTTACTGTGTATGACATTCATAGACTCCAAAAAGCCATCTTTATGTATAAATGTAATAACGATATGCTTCCTGTAAACTTCTCAACTTATTTTCTTAAGTCTCACACTATACATTCCTATGGGACCAGGTCTTCTGATTTATATAGGCCATATACTTTTAGTACTGATCTTGCCAGGCATACAATCAGAAGACAGGGTCCCTTAGAATGGAATTCTATCGATATCAATATTCGAAAATGCCCATCTGTTAAGAGTTTTAATTCCAAATATAAATCATCTCTTATATCCCAGTATAACTAAGGATTTCTTGTATTTTCTGCATCGGCAAGCGTTCCATGAGTGCTCCCCTTATGGGTTCAACGGGTAAAGTTTCTTTATTATTGGCCTTGGGCAGTAAATTGCTATGCTTGGATCAGAGATGATATGGTATGATTGGTTTCCTGTTTTGGAAGGGGTGCATTTTGCGAGCGCTTTCGATGTATCTCATCTTGTGACCCCCTAGAGTTATTTTATTCTACTTTATGATTGGATAATGCATTATTACCATGTACTCAAATTTAAATATTTTACCATCGCTGACTTTGACTTATTTGTCTCATGCCCCGTAATGTGTTGTACTGTACTTTGTCTTCCCGTAATTATGGTGTCTTGGGTTCTCTGCACCCCATTAGTACGTATGATTAAGACCGAGGTAAGGTGGCCATATTCTCCGAGCTCTGCTCTGCTTTGGTCAACCCTCCCATGTCTGCTTTTTATGTATTTGATGTAAAAAAAAGTATTGTAATTTGGGAAATAAAACCTGAAACCTATAATATGGAATTCCGGCATATCAAAATATGACGCCACGAGAAGGCTTTGTTTCAAACTCTGAGCTTGAGGTAGTTCAATTTCTCTGGGGGCGGGGGGGGGCTTCCTCTTTCAGCCGCTGAAAGACATAGTTTTAACTAGTGTCTCATATTAGACATCATATGTTTTATATACACTCATTTCTTACTTTTACTGTCATCGCTTTTGATACTGGCAGTGTGTGACGCTACAGCGTTAGTATCGCCCATCCCTGCCTCAGATAAAGGGCTAGTGCTGTAGTGTTCGGACGTATTGCCGGTGCGCGTCGAGTATGGGGTGTTTCAAATACTATAATTTTTCGATATCGAAAATAGTAATATTTGAAATGTTACTATTTTTCGATATCGAAAATTTTGTGTATTTTGTATACTAATTATTCGATATTCAAAAAGTAGTAATTTGGTAACCCCGCTGACCTCCTATTACTGGATAGAGGGCTCGCACCGTAATTGTTGATATACCTTTTTGTGGCGATTTTGAATTCATGGGGGTTATAGAGGATAATTGAGAGAAAAGGCATTCTGCGTACTGCGTGTTCATTGCGCTGCCAATTACGCACTCGCAGTCAGAGCGTAGGAGATCTTTCTTAGTTGCGCGCGTGAGTGCTTGAAAAGATGAAGTTAACCGCGGGAATGTTTGCGTTGTTTCAACGACCGTCGTCCCGTCGTAAAATATAACCCAAGACCCGAAGATTCTCCCGAAACGTCGTAACCAAAATCAAGGTGCACAAAAAGTATTATAAAGAGCATACGCACTTCATTAACAAGTTTTGGCACCACCAGATTTGGTTTTTACGATTCGTCGATTTGGAAAGTCCTTTGCATATTTATGAGACACGCGATATTTTACGTTTCGTCACACTTAGTGAGTGAAAAACAACAACAACAAACTGATGCCACATGCTATCTCACGGAATCAAATATTTCTTTTCCTAAGCAAATTACACAGGGGTCATCGGGAGAACTTTTTGTGCATAAGGGATGCAGGAATCTTTTAAGAAGCATCGAAGCATGGTTCTTCCAATCGATTGGTTTTCGAATAATTATTGCAGAAAAATCGGCCCGATCAGACATGGAACACTGGGGAATGCAACACTGATAACATATCGCGGGACGCACAGATTTGTATATGCGTGTGCATGCCCCAACAGTAACGACACGCGAGTGCTTACGCAGCAGCGCAACAACACGGCCCGCTTGTGTGTGCAGGAGAAAAAAAAAAACGGTTTTACGGGCTTGGGCATTCCCAGAATACACGCGATTCCCTCTTGGTTTAATATTCAGCTCTATGGTTTTGTTTGTAGTTTTTTGCCTCGTTTCATGTGTCGCCTCGTAAATACCAAATTTTGCCAATCACATTGCCATATCCAGGTCCGAATCGTTTGCATAGTGTGAGGTGAGGGTGTGTGTGTTTTTGTGTGTGTGTGTGTGTGCGGGGGGGGGGGGTCTGGGTAAGGGTCACCGATTGCGGACAAACCGCCCATGTACCGACATTTTAAACACGAATAACAGCTACTACCGACACACACCATGTTAGAGGGGTGTCGGGGCGTTGTCTTTGTACGTGTTTTAATTAATGCCATAATGCGTTGCCCAATTTGCCCAAACGGATGTTGACACTATTTGACGAGTGTCATTACCACAACAGCCCAGAGGTAGGTCACGACATGCAGTTTTAAAATTGGTTGGTTTTTAAAAAAATGTTAGAAACTTCTGTTGCCCGTTTTGCCTTAAAGGACCATGTGTCATGGATTAATTTCTAAAATGTAGTTGTATTAAGAACTTTCCTATAGGTTAAATGGCCTCTCTTTCGCCTGGAGCCAGGAAGAGAGGGAAAGTGTTTCGGGATCTGGAATTGTAAGTTAAGAACCCGATTTTATATGAAACGTATGAAAATGTGGAAAAACTTTTGTCGATTCTGATTAAAAAAAGAGTGTAGAAAAAAATCTTAAAAAGAAAAAAATAAAAAACTTTTTATTTTACTTGTAGGCCTATATTTAAAACAGATCTGTTTGCCTAATTGGAAAACAAAAATCGCTGCGTGCACGCTACTACTCACCACTCAATCACTCACTCACCAATCACTCACTCACTCACTCTCCACTCACTCACTCACGCACTCACTCACAACTCACTCATCACTCACTCATCACTCACTCACCACTCACACTCACTCATCACTCACTCACTAACTCACTCATCCCAACTGGTTTATTGCTTTCTGCTGTAAACACAGAAGCCAATTCTCTTGCGAACGCGTAATTGGCATGGGTTTGCGATTATTCCTGTGCGTCAACACGCAGGTAAGCTGCGGTTTTTGTTCGTGGTAAATAGGACGCAGCTTGAGGCGAAATTGCAATTTTTAGGCCTATTTCGTTCGTTTGTCTCGAAAAACTAAGGCGGCGACACCCAGTTTTTTATTGGTGCGCCGAAAAGATCTTATAAAGAGTTCTTAACATAAGCAGAAAACTCAAAATCGATCGATTTGTTTAGATTTTATGATATATAGCAAATCACTGACAATTTAACCTTTTAAAATTAATATTTAAAAATTTTGAAAATTAATCACTTTTTGAACAGCTATAGCTCAAAAACGAAGTCGGTTGTACCCCCCATTGTTTATTTCAGACTTGTCACCTACATCAATTTAAAATACAATATATCCAAAAAATAAGAGAAAATCGATCCGCTATTTTCAACGTTATCCTCTTATAAACCCTGAAACAACCGGAACTTCCCCAGGCTTGCGGCAACTGTTTCAGAAGGGCAAAAAGCTGTCGTTACTGCAATAGTTTCAATGGCACTGGTACGTTAAATTTGCCAATTTACTCAAAATAAGGGAAAATTAAAAAGGTTTTTTTCACAACCAAGGAATTTTGTTATATTCAAAACAGATATTAATAAACAAATAAAGAGAAAAATTTCCGAAAAATAATGAAATAAACTGAGGAGAAATGTGAAAAAATAATGCAGCACTAAATAGCCAGAGCATTTATAGATAAAGCTATTGGTATAAATAAATATCAAATGAATGCATGGATGGAAGGAAGAATGAATGAAAGAATGAATGGAGTGAACGAGGGGAATGGGAATTGGGAAGGGGAGGGAGTGGGAGGAAGGGGAATGGGAGAGGGAGGACGGAGAAGGGGAATGGGGAGGGGAAGGGGAGAGAGAGGAGGGGAAGGGAGAGGGAGGGGAATGGGGAGGGGATGGAAGGGAGGGGAGGAGAGGGAGGGGAATGGGGAGGGGAAGTTATGTGCACCTCCCAAAACCCCTCACCAGTCCATCTCCAAGGGACGCTTTAGACCACATTCTCCCGACACACGTCCCCATCATCATTCCCAATACACCAGTAACCCGGCATCACATCCCTCTCCCTCACCTCCCTCCCTCTCCCTCCCCTCCGTCCCCTCCCCTACCCATTTGCCCCGCCTCTTTTTTTATTATTCATAATAATAAAGGCAAGATTTTATTCGTTCATCCATTTATTCTTTCATTCATTCCTTATTCATTGCATTATTGATTCATATATTTATTTATAACAAAATACGCATTATCTTATTGTTATAACATGCTATTCTATTTATTTGCCTGCATTATTTATGATTTCACATTCCTCAGTTTATTCTTTATTTTTGTCGGAAATTTTCTTTATTTGTTCATTTGACGTACAAGGGTGCCATTGAAGTATCAGCCGAGGGCGGCTTTGCCCTTTTCAAAAATGGAAACGAAAAGTTCACACTCTCGATCGCGAAAGCATCCATTATAGAGGTCCAGTGGGGTGTTAACACCCTCATGTTGGTAGGTTTTGCCGGTAAAAACGACGACGCACGTAGCGTTATTGGTTACGGGCTCAGCTTTGATCGTAGGTAAGAGCTGAAAATTTGAACGCCACAATTTACTTTTCCCATTGACTTTTAGGCCCAATTAAATATGTGCGCGTAAATTTGATGCATACTTATGTGTTCTTGGCCGTTTATTTTGCACGTTACCTTGTTATGGTCTGGTGGGAACGCTGGCATATTTTTGCCCTCGGGAAATTGGGGCTTTTGAACTGTGCTGTGGTTTCGCAGGCATTACTTGCACGGATTGACAATGTAGATATAACTATGCCAATTCCTTTTGTTCGTCAAAAATACACCCGCATTCCCGCAGGACGAACCATGCAACGCACAAGGGAAAAAGACGCTCCATTCACTCTTATCGTGTCCAAAACACGTGGTTCTCAAATATGATCCAGCCAGAGACGGTAACAGAAGTTGGCTGATTCACTGAATTCGCAAGTCATTGTCTGTGCCTTGTTGCACCAGCAGAGTGGGCCAGAACCATAGAGATGTTCCATTGTCTGTGGTGTGTTCACACAACCAAACGTAGGTCATGATCTGCTTCCAGGTAGCCCCACTTCTGCAGACCTTAGATCGGCCAATTCTGGTTCTTCAGTCTTGTTGAGGGAATCGACATTCAAACCATTGAGGAGTCGCTCCAGGTGGAGAAGATGCTCAACAGGTTAATACCAATAGATCCGACTTGGTTGGTGGCAATAAGTCTTCCTTTCCACAACGCGACTCTCTTAAGCTCCTTAGAGACTGTTTGGACTTTGCTTAAGAAACTCTTGATTTAAGGCGGTTGGCAGCAGTATCTGTCAGACATAGGGGCTTCACATTAGAACTTGGCAGCTACGCTCTGCATGTCGATGACTGCCACGAGGTGTTTATGGTGGAGCAATTCCTGCTAGGAGGTATAAGTTTCCCGTTGATGTTGGAAGGAGGGCATCGGAATAAGGCAGGCAGAGGCATGGCAGTTGAACGCTGAATCAAGGTCTTGGCATGGGTTTTGCCTTTCACATACAGGGCAAGAATACTCTGCACATGAGTAGCAAGTGAAGTCGATTCTAAGGTTGAATGTGGGCGAGCACCCTTTGTGCCAGTGAGTTTGTTCAAGATGTTATTGTGTGAAAATTACTTTCTCTGTGGGTCTTATAAGGACGAGAGTGCGGTCCAAGGTAACTCCTAGGTAGGACAGGGTTATCACAGTGCTCAGGGGTGTTCCAGACCAGGTAACTTTAAGATGACTTGGCTGCAAGGTTGCGTGAGATGGAAAGCACCACCCTGTGCTTGGATGGATTTGCCCCGTAGGTGTTTTTCCTCATAATAAGGAGTGAGTTCACCCAAACCTTGGAGCGTCTCTCTTCAACAGCTGTGAAGTCTGCATCTTGTGCGCTAATTACAAGATCGTCTGCATAAATAAAACGACAGGTTCCTGTACTCCTAGGTTGGTCGTTGGCAGAGAGATGTTGAACAGGAAGCGGCGCCCCCAAGCACGATCCCTTGTGGTAGTCATTATTGCTACGACATCGGCTCTTCTTTGCTCCTGGGGAATCCTATTCTGTTTGATCCAGATCATCGGTGAATCCTTGCCAGTCTGCTATTCATATAGGTGAAGCGACGCTTACAAGGGGCACTTTATTGGTCTTACTGCAGCTTTGATTTGAATACCGAAGTTAGTGGAACCGAATAGAGAACAAGCTTGCTCCACAGGTTAGAGATGGTTTGCTAACAATAAGCCTAGGTTAGGGTTGGTAACCTCTTTAGCGGGCGCTTATGACGCTATGACATGATGGCGGCAGCCAGCTTAGGGTCGTGAAGGAGACTGGATAGATGTTGATGTATATACATTCTCGACAACTTGTCTTGTTAGTTTCATTGTAGCGCCATTGGGTACTATGGCTGTTGAATTGATCTCGCCAATAAATTAAATGAGGTTTGGGGAGCTTTCAAGACTGAGGTGAAGGTGAAGGTGCTTGAAGTTTATGATGGAGGTTTGTAGACTGATGTAACTAGGCAGAGCTGAGTACAATGGTGAGAGGTTGTTGTCATCGACATTGAGGTTGCTTCTACTATTGGGGCCTGTTTTACATATATAGCACTTCCATATCTTCGAGTGGTCTCTCGATGGCAAGGACCGATTCCTGGATGATTGGGCGGTGGTTATCGATTCTCTGTGGACATATTTAGAGGACATCGCCATGGGAGATTGTATGAACATACCAATACCAATACCAAAAGGACATTTATTAAAAGCCCCCTACCAGTGAAAAAAAGGCGCTGTACAAGAAAAACTATATGTACAACAAAAACATGATGCTGGAAACATACACAGTACATATTAATGATTACAAACAAAAACAGCAAAATGAATAAAATAAAGGAAATCAACCAAAACAAACATGTGAGTTTTAAGATGAGACTTGAAAAATTTGAAGAGATTAGCGATTTTGTTCCCTGAGTTTCGATGGAAGAAAGATTGTTCCATAAGCGTGGCCGCTACTGAAAGGCACGATCACCGGTTACTGTCCGTGTTCTTGGAGTGTGAAGGAGTTTGTCGTAAGAGGAACGAGTGGAATAAGTTGACGTTGACGGAACAATGAGTTCTGAGAGATAATCAGGAGCTAGAGTAGAGAATGGAGACACTTGTATACGTAGACGAGGATTTTGAAATGAATACGAGTCTTGATTGGAAGCCAATGGAGGCGATACAATAACAGATTACTGGGATGGTCACGTCCAACTAAGAATATAAGTCGGGCTGCTCTATTTTGTAGCCTTTGGAACCGTGTTAGATCGTGTTGAGTGGCTCCCAACAGCGAAGTATTCCCATAGTCTATTCTGGAGAATATTAATTATTGAACGGCAAGTTTGCAGGTGTCTTGATCCATATAACGGCGTATGCGAGATATATTGCGCAGATGGTAGCTGATACATTTTACTAGCGAAGATATTTGATCAGTCATAGACAAAACAGGGTCAAATATAATTCCAAAATTTCTGAGTGAAGTTGTTGGTGCTATTCTGACATTATCCAATACAAGTATAACGTTCTTGAGACGAGAAATGGATCTTGATGAGCCGGCAATGAAAAATTCAGTCTTTGATTGATTAAGTTGTAGTTTGTTGAGAAGCATCCAGTCTTTGATTTGTTTGATACATGTTAGTAGTTTGCAAAGAGCATCCTCGCATGCACCAGATATTCTTGGATCAAAAGTTACATACATTTGCGTATCATCGGCATAGATATGGTAGCTGATGTTATTACTGCGCAGTATCTTAATTAATTCAAATTAATTAATTATCTTGCCAACAGGATGCGTATAAATGCTGTATCCTAGTGGTCCCATGATCGATCCTTGTGGGAAGCCATATTCCATTAAATGACTGTCTGATGAGATGCCGGCGATGCACACACTGTTTCTTTCCATGGCGAAGATAGTTTTTGAACCAATGCAAAGCTGTGCCTGAAACATGAAAATCTTGATGTAACATGTGAACAAATATTGAATGATCTATAGTATCAAATGCTGCACTTAGGTCGAGCATAACAAGAAAAACGACATGTTTGTCAATGGCAGATATAAAATCATTTTTTACTCGTAGAAGAGCTGATTCAGTGGAGTGGAGGGGCTTGTAAGCAGACTGAAATGTTTCAGTCAAGTTATTTACATTCAAATGCTCTGTTAAACGATCTGCTGCAGCCATTTCTATAACCTTGGCAAGGACCTTAATGTTCGACACCGGCCTGTAATTCTTGAGCATATTTTTGTCCAACGTCTGTTTTTGGATAATCGGTGAGATGAGCGCTTCCTTGAGAGAATCAGGGAAAATACCTGATGAGAAGGTAACATTGATTAACTTTGTCATAAATGGAATAAAGCAAGAGGAGTTCTCCTTTAGAAACCATGTAGGGACTGGGTCGAGCAAACAAGATTTGTTTGCCAACCTCTTCAGTAAACGAACGACCTCGTCATCCGTTATTGGCCTAAAATCATTCAACCTACAGATTTCTGGAAGGGAGTCACTCTCCTGCCATACCCTATCGAACTCAATATGCATAGATACATTTGTAACACTTGCATTATCACTGCAAATTAAATCATGTATATCATCATTATGAGCAATAATGTTTGAATCCAAGCTATCTCTGATTCTCTTTACTTCTCGACAACGATAATATGCGAACTTATTGCAAGGTTTAATATTGAGTCTGTGTGGAAAGAACCTTCACTGTTAAACAATATATTTCCGTAATTTAGGAAATTCTGGCAGCAGTATTTCCAGGTCATTTTTAGGTGTAAAATTTACAGAAAAGTTCTGTCAATTAACGGAACTTTGACAGTCATTTTACAGAAATGTCTTCATATTACAGGAAAAAAAAATGTGTATTTTAACAGAATGTTCCGTAATTTAAATTACGGAACCACAAAAAAATTCCGGAAATATTGTGACAGAAATTTTTGAAATATTTAAAAAAAAAAAAAAAACTTTTTATGTTTTTTGTTTTTTATTCTTATTGTTTTCTTTAACAAACAGATTTCCGTAAATTACGGAAAATTGTTTTCTTATTTTCGGACATTTTTAACAGTGAAAACTCACTTCTTCATTTCTAAATAGTTTATTTGAATAATTTTAAAAAAGAAAAAAATAAAAAGTTTATCTTTGTAGTAGTCGCACTTTGCCTGGGTAATCAAACGATCCACTATAGCTTTCTATTCGAGGAAGATCTGTTTATCAACTTCAAGGCGGCTTTTTCGCCATTTCTTTTCACAGCGCCGCCGAACACGACGAGCTTCGTTTCAGAGTACCATGGCATCCGTGGACGGACAGAACAGATTCGTTTTGAAATTGGACAATATTTGTCCAGAATTGCAGTAACCGACATTTCATAGTAACACACGAGATCGTCGCCTTTTGTATTACAAAGCAGGCAGGTTATCAACCAGTTTGTTTTGAAGGTCCTGAACAACAGCATTTACATCCATACTCTGATAGTTTCTGGATGAGCGTTCAGTCCTCACGGGCTTAGGTTTCCTGCAGATCACAGATAACTAGGAAGTGATCAAAGATTAATTTATTTGACACCTTCCAGTCAGTAACAATATTGTATTCTGCTCTAGTAAGACGAAGATCGATAGTATGCCCACTTATATGAGTTGGTTCAGTGATGTATTGGATAAGTCCATTTTCAGAAATTTTTTCACATCATATTTATGAGGTTCGTCAGCGTGTATATTGAAATCCCCAAGTAGAAGAATTTTACAGTTTAGCATTTCAATTTCACTGACAAATGATTCAAACACATCAAAAAACTTCTTTTGTGTGAATTTATTCTCTTTAGTGGGATGTGGTCTGTATATTGCTATGATTCACAGATCTCTCGTTTTCCCCCATAATACACGCATGTTCAAAAGTTTCTGGTTGAAATTCAATGGGATGTAGACTCATCTCAAGTCCCGTTTTGTATAGAACTCCTATACCACCACCACGATTCCGTTTACCCCTAGGAATATTGATGAAACCCAATTGGGGTTAATTCGCCCGTAATAACGTGGTCATCCTCTCTTAGCCAGGTTTCTGTCAAAATGAGTACATCTACATCCTGTTCGAGAAAATAA